>RJWT010023125.1:0-16930 GCA_004365215.1 Cuniculus paca | reverse complement strand
AGTGATGCTCAAAGTAAGGACCAGAGCTCCTCCACAGTGAACCGCAGCTGTTCTCAGCGACAACGAGCTCCTCTGAGATGAGAACAGCCAAGTTCATATCAGGAAAGAAGCTCATCAAGTTCCTCCAGGAGAACCCATGGCAACAGGAGAAACAACAACACCCAGGAGAACTAACAACAATACTTCTTCTCCTCCAGTTTTTTTATGTTGGCAACAATCCACACTTAGCAACAAGCTGATTCAGTTCAGCTGGTGTTACAAGTTAACCACCAGTTGTGACTCCACCACTATCAGGAAGCCAGCATCATATATATATATATGACATTTATATATATATATGACATATATATATATGACAAATTGGGATCTAACTTTTATTGGAAAACTAAAATTGCAGCTGAGAAATGGGCAAGTATCACAGTAAAAAATAAAAGTGTATGGGTAAGACTCAGCTGAATTCCTCATTCTGTATCATTTATCTGTGCAACCTTGTGAAAATTATTTAAACTAAAATTTATTCCTCTTGGAAACATAAAAAAAGCATGATGCTAGACATTTCAAGGGAAATTAAGAGGATGGTGTGAAATATTGTGAAAGAGTTTATTAAATTATTTATATATGATGTCCTTCAAAGGTATGCCATCCAAATAAGAAAGCTAGAGACTGCATCATAAAACACTGGCTCATTTTCTTAAGTAAATCTTTGAACTTTCTAGTATCTGAAAAAAAGTCTATATTTCAGAATAGAATTTGTAGTTGCCACAACCTACAACCCAGCTTCCATATATGTCTTTAACCTTATCTCCTGCTACCACCCTTGCAAACCCCCTTTGCCTACAAGCTTGCCCTACTACATTCCTGCACATGCTGTTTGCTGTGTCCCTACCTCCACGTCCTGACTCTAGTTATTCCTCCTCAAAGGCTCTAAGGTTCTCGCTCTCTTTCTCCTTAGTCTATCTATGTCTTTATATAAATGAATATTATTTTGATTGACCACTAATGTCTTAAATCTCAGTTCAAATACCATCGCCTCTCTGGGAATTCACATACCACCATGCATGATAACCTCTTATGACCGGAACTTCTCTCCTATAGCCCTTTGTAATTCACTAGCCCTTCAAAGCAAGAGAAAAGGAAGCACTACATAATGGTCACATGTGTAAGTGCCTTATTTCTCTTACTGACCATCAACCCCTCAAGTGCAAAATTTTGTCTGGTAACATACTATTTCCTTAAGATGCTAAAAGGGGATAGTTCACAAATAAGTATTTTAGTGAATAACACTTCAATTAATAGACACAAGTAATACAAGGAGAAAAATGGCTTACAATACAGGAATGAATGAGTGTTACAAATTGTGTGTGTAATGATAATAATTAGAATGAAGTAATAAGAAAACAAAGGACATGAAGGTAGCCATTGTTGATTTCTTTTTGTCTGATCTGAAGGCCTGTATTGCTTTCACTCTTTTGTTTTAGCTGGTTTTATATTATTTTGTTTTGCTTGAGTTTATTGTGTGTGAATGTATGAACAACCATTCTGAAGAAAACAAGAGACACTAGGGTAGCCATTGTTAATTTCCTGTTGTTATGTTTTGAAGACCTGTATTGCTTGCATTGTTCTGTTCTGATCTGCTTTGTTGTGTTTTACTATGTTTTGTTTAGTTTTGTTTTTATCCTCTTTAAAATAAAAAAAAAGAATGAAGTAATAATCATTCCAGTGCTGTCATCAAATATTAAGTGTGGTTGAGAAATAGCTTGAAGAAAGGATATGGATTAACTGAGAATAGCCTGGAAGGCTTTTCAGGTAGAACCACCCCCCCAAAAAATATATATATATTTAATAACCTAGATGAAAATATGTGTTTCACTTGCAAAGGCGGCATAGTGACCCACCTAACAAGCACAGGAGTTATGACAATTGGTAGGAAATAAGAATTGTCATGGTTAGGCATGTTTTAAGCTTGACCTTCACACTGTAATATGAGGAATCTGATACATTCTGGAGAAGTCACTGGTAGCAGAATATCAATAATAAAGTAAAAGGTGTTAATCACATGCTAATATCAGTATGAAAGAAAAACTGAGATATTAAAAGTAAATCTGAGAATTTGAGCAAAGAAGATGGGGAAACTGATTATAACCCTCAGAGAAATGCATACACCCACACCCTAGTTAAGTAGACGAGATGGCAAATTCTATTTTAGTCTTGAATCAAAGAGGAAAGCATCTTGGGGTCTCCAGAATATCACTCTGTAAGATCACTACCAAGGTATAAAAATTCTAGCCTTCACACACAAGAGAATCTAGCCACCAGATGCTCCTCTCCTCTAAGGATGATCATTCCATCTTCCTACAAAAGGAAATGTGTTTTTACTATTTAAGAATTTGCAAGCATAGACTAGCAAAAGCTGCACATTCCCTCAGTCCAGCTTGCTTTGTGATTGAAGTGTAAGTGATATGACCACAGTTTGCACATTCCTCATCCCTCAAAGCCAAAATACAACCTGTCGTTCTACAGTTGAAACGCTCAAATACACAGGAATTCGCTGTCAGGATGTGGCTATCTCTGTGAGATGAAATTTTCATTTTAAAAATAACGGGTCGGCTGGAAGAGGCAGAATGGCAATAATGTAAGTTATCTCCAGTGCAAGAATACTTTACAGAGAGACAGGTGAGTATCATATGCTCTCCCTCTCTGAATGGACAGCATTACACTGAAAAGCTCCAGGAGCAGCATCTCGGAAAGCCAGGCAGATGACAGCTCCAGGAATCCCAAGAATGTGCAATGTATTGACCTTTCTCCAATCCAGAGCTCTGTTCGAAGGCAACAGTATACTTTCTAGGGGTGTTTTCACTTTAAATCTACCTGTTTTGATTTGGGTATGTAACATCCTGCAGAATAATGACCTTCGCCCATTAATTACCTTCTACAGAACCAAGGCTTCGCTGGGGTCTAGGCACACTGTTCAAACAGGCAAAGGGGCACTACACTTATGAAATTAAACACTTGGGGGGGTGTTCCCTAGTAAAGAAACATTTTATGATCACTATTAATCACATGGTATGGTTGATAAACTGTGTCAACTTGAGAAGCTTAGAAATTTAACTGAGAGACTGCAGCTAACCAGGATCCTTACTGTGTAAATAGCCTCATCCTGTGCAAGAGGAGGGCAAGGTGATTTTGTGAGTGCTACACCCACCCTGGAGGGGAGATGGCCTGTGTACAATCTAAGGGAGGAAAAGAAGCTTTCTCTTCCCCCCTTTTGCTCTGGCTGCTGTCTTGAAGTGCTGCCCCTGTGCCATGCCACCCTGCCTTGGAGCCAGCTGATTATGGATTGCAATCTCCGGAAACTGTAAGCTAAATAAACCTTTCTTTCCTTCATCTTGGGTGTCAGGTATTTTGTCCCAGTAATGAGAGAAAAGTAACCAAGACACTACACATGAAAATAGAGTTATCCAAATATTGCTGAACCCAGGTCCAAATTGTGCCATCCAACCACACGCACCTTCCTTTTCTCTTTTTCTCTCTAAATAAAACTTCTGGAACAGAACAGACATTCATTACACTCAGTATGAAATCAAAGACCCTTGCCCATTAGTGTTACCTTTATCAATATTACACAGCAGATGATACAGCTATGACGCTTTCCTTTGTCTTTAGCTTTACACAGTCAGAAAAACTCTTAACTCTTGACAAATTAATATTGCCTCTCTATTGCTTAAGAAAATAATGAACAAACTGCCACAAGAGACACAGGTATGTTTTACTCAATTCAATTGAATAGCCATCTTATCTTCCTGCTTGTAGGAACTAAATTTCCAATATATTCCAAATTTATACAATGACCTGATTTCCAAGACTTGCTTAAAACACAAACCTCATGCGACCAATTTTTTCCTTGTAGGGCATTTGCGTTTGTGAAATAATAATCAACATGCTGCCCTGTGCACTAACACAAATGATTTTATGAGAAAGTAATTTGTCAGAAGTCAACAGATTTAAGTTGGAGATAGAAATAAAGTCACATGAAAGGCCAAAGTGGGGCTATTTTGGATCTGTTAGCCTTATGATGGGATGTTTTAATTTATGCATCATAGAACTCTCCTTACACCACTCTGCCTATAATTGCAACAGCTCACAGTGCTTGCCTGCTCTTCGGTTTCATTCTGTTCTGGAAAAGCTAGTCAATGTCACTTTATGTAACTGGTGATTTGTTGGGGGCAAACTCTACAAACGACCAGCTGATTGTATTTCATCTCACTGCATTGCTAATAATAACAGCTATGAAATAAAGCCCATAAGAGTCATAATAAAAAGTGTTTGGTGAGTTTTAAATTATCAAGTAGAATGATGTATTAACCCTCTCTGTGAAATTTTCCATTTCTCCTAGCTGTCTATATGAAGATAAAACTGCACATTACATAAAATCCCTTCCCCTGATTCTTCACTCCAAGGCCTTCCTTGCCACTGAAGACCCATGTAGTTGCCTCTCTCATGTCCATTTCTTTCCTAAGAGTCCCAGTTTTCTCCAGGTAAACAATATGCTTAGTATTAGACAATAGATCGTGTTCAACATAAATGAAACACACAGTGCTACCCTTGTGCCCTAGTTTCCATGCCTCACTCACAACTTGGGTTCCCCCATTTTTGGTAATGAGACTTGGGAAGAAATCATGGAAGGAGTGTTTAGCAAACTTTCTCTCCCGATGCAAGAGATTTGATGTGGCTGACACTACCTGTCACCCTTCTTGCTTCTTTGAGTTCATATCTAATAACTGAAACTGTAACACCTGTCTTATTACTAAAAAGTAGGAAAAAAGAGTATGAACGGCACCTTGCTGAGGATGCAACAGTAGGATGATAGCTACTGGATGCTAGATGACTTTATCGGCTTCTTTGTGAAAACCAGCAGAATGCTTATTTCCAGCCGTCTTAGTATGAGAAAAATCAATTCTCATATGATTAAGATACTTACTGAAGTCTTCTTTGGCATGCAGCTGAAGGCCTTTGGATACAAGCATCTTTCTATAAAATAGCTCAAGACTTCTTGAAAATCTTCCCTTATTCTTTATAGTTCTTTCTACTATAATTCTCAAACACAATACAGTCTAACCACCCAAATTGTTTATCATTCTTAATTCTATCTATTCCATTATAGTTTTTATAAATGGTTCTTCCCCAATCACTGAAGTCCTTTTCCATCTTTATTTTTCCTCATCAGAAATTCTGTAAGTATAGGTATATTTCATGACTCAGCAAATCCACTCTTAGGGATACTTTCATCGTAAATGCATATAAATGTCCACCAGAAAACCAAGTACATAATAACTCCAAACTGGAAACAACTCAAATGCTCATCAGTGGCAGAAAGAAAAATATGTGGTATAGTATATCTATGGCAACAAAAATGAACAAACTACAGCCTCAGCTACATGCCATGGCATGGAGAAATCTCCCAAACAACACTGAACAAAGCATTCAGACACAAAGGCACTGCATTATTTCACTCATTTAAAGTTTGAGAACAGGCAAACCAACCTGCGCTGTCAGAGCAAGATAACTGCATCCCTTGAGAAGGCCGTAACTGGAAGATGACACAAGGAGAGGTGCTGGGCTGCGGGTAATACCCTTGTTTTCAAATCTATGTGATAGCGCCACGGGCGAGCTCACTTGCAAAATTACATTAAGCAGTATACTTATAAATTACACATTTCTCTCTATGTAATAGTTAAAGAGTTTTCAAAAATACAACATTTACCCATGCTAAAAACATATCATTAATATAATCAGATTTCTTCTGCAAGTCCTCCTGTAATTTCTTCTTCGGTTCAGTTTAACCTTTTCCTCTCTGACTCTCCATAGACATGAGTCTCCGCTCACCCTACAACACACATCCCTGGTTGTCTTGTATTTTTATGTGTAAATTCTCTTTCTTCCCTATAAGACTATGGGGTCTCTCTGAGAGCAGGATCTCATCTGTCATATCATACTGCCATTCACCAAATGGTCAGTAAACATCTTTATCCTCCCCTGCCTTAAGCTGTGGAAATTTGTACTGTATATTTGCCTCTCTGATTTGCAGCTTCTTCATGTGAAATAGGGAAACAATGATTGCCTCACAGAAATGGTATGTAAAGTCAAGATCCTTATCATTGGTGAATATATAAATGTAACCTGACTCATCCATTTTCTCACAAAATATTTCATTTGTTTATTTAAAGAGGACAAAAAGCACAGAAAAATCAAAAAGCAATCAAATAAACAAAAAAACAACAAAAGCCAATCAACAACAACAAAAACAAGAGTGATACAGGATTTCAAAACAAAATGACAGTAATTTAACAATGGGTGTTATATTGTGTATTGTGTATTGTTATCTTCAAAATAGTTGGTCAGGTTATCGATAGACACAGGTATGCAAAATTGATCAAACAATACGATTTCCCTTTGAACAGTTTCTTTCCCTCTCACTATATCTACTGTAATTTTTGGATCTTATAGCCAGATCTTGGAAACAACCCAAACACCATCAACTGGGGAATGGATAGAAAAAAATGTGGCATTTTTATACAACAGAGTACTACTCAGTTATAAAGAAGGATAAACTAGAGGCTTTTATGGGTAAATGGATGCAACTAGAGACGATACTCGTAAGTGAACTACATCGTGTGTAAACATCATATTGTCTTGTCGGTGTCACAAAATATTTCAAAATTGTTTAGAAAAGAATCATACAAACATATACACCAGGGTAGAGGTTGGTGTTTTCTCTCTGAAATCACTAAGATATTACTAGGTATTTGGGGAGGGCAGAGTGGTAGAAATGATTATTGTACAGCACTTAGCAGAGAGTTTGTTGAAATACTCTCACTTCTTCAGTAGATCATAAAGGATGGTATGAAAAAATCATTTGACATGCCTTTTTATTGATTCACAAAGTAAAAAAATTATTTTAAGTGAGAATTAAATGAAGACTTTAAAGTTTGTGGTTATTTGAGAAAAATAACATATTCATATTTGTGATTTTACAATTGTTCCTGGGACAAGGATAAGTTGATTTTTTTAATGTCCTGATTAAAAGAAAAATAAAGGGATGCACAAACACAATCAAATTATATGGCAAGTGTGTGAATTTCTTGAGTTTTGGGGCTATGTTAACTGATATTTGCTTTTTAGGAAAAGTCTGTAAGATGCTCTCTTCTGGATTAGTTCCAAAAGACTATTCCAATTCATATTCAAGAGGATAGAGATAGAAAGTCACGCTTTAAAATAAAATTACTTCCAGGAAAGCTAAAAATAATGACCTCAACCTGTAATTGTGGGAATTATAAATTTGGGAGACCAATGCTAATGTGGAGACTTAGATCATACCCTGGACAACGGGTGGCAGGATTCCAGGTCTTAGTCTCTCCTCTGAGCTCATGAACCCTATACACAGCAGGTTGCTTCCTTGAAACACAGCTTGCTCATCTTTAAAACCACTGAACTGTCTTAGAGGTTCCTCTCAGCACCAATCTGTGAGACAATGCACAAAACATTACCCCTGCATTACCAACATAGTTAGCTGTGAACTATGTCAAATGGACTTATTGTTAACAAAGTGGCCCATAAGTTAAACTTGTCTTTCCACTCAATTTATCCACTTACTCAGAGGTATGTTAAAGGCTTGATTGCTTCCATTAGAGGAAGGTACAGGAAGATATAAGGAGACTGCAACAGCTGACTTTAATTTTCTGTCATTTGGAAGAGACCAAGTTTCACACCAGTGATACTGTTCTGACTCTCTGGATGAGAGCAGAATGACAGAACAATGACAGTGATTTATCTAAAGGCTTGAGAACTGAAATAGCAGGTTGCACGGTCTGAGACACCTTCTGAACTGAACTCAAAATTTCTTCTAGTGCTTGACATAAAGAAGCATACCTTGTTTCTCAGTATCCTCAGTAGTCTCCTGCCCAACCTCCATGAAGCTCAGAAAATTTCCTAGCTCTTTCTCTCATAGCATCTCGGCTTTGACATAGAGTATTACAGTTACCATACTCCTAGGTCATCTGTTTGTGCTTCACATCAGATGTTTAAATCTCTCTGCACAGTCTGTGCAGTCATCCAGCATCTGCTTGTACAATGACAGTCACTGGACTGTGACAAGCAGCTAAAACTTTCATTCGTGTGTTCCATGCAGTTGTAACCTTGTATGCTTGTGGAACCCGAGTCGCTTTCAAGTTCAATCTATGTGAGCTACTTCTACTTCTTTGCAATCATCAGACTATCGTAGTCTACTTCAGTCCCCCTTCTCTGGCCTAACTACCTTCACGGATGTTACAATTTCCTTGGGTCATGATTTTGAATCCTACTCCTACTCCAGTCATCATCTTCCAGGTGCAGTCTGGTGCCTGACACCCAACACATGAAATAATTGCCACCTTCCCACCCACGATTGTTTTGTGATCAGCATGGACTACAATGGTACAATGTGCAATATCATTGTAATCCCTCTCTCATGTGTGATTTCTTCCATAACCTGTGGAGTACAGATTGAAATCTAGCTGTAGTGGGGAGGGGGAGAGAAAAGAGACTAGTGAAGTTCTAGGGTTTGTCTGTACCTTTGAAACTGCTATCAGGAAAATTGGGGGAATGACATTAAAACATAGTTTTTACAGTCTCATTAACCATAATCCAAAAACCATCCTAACCTCTGAAGAACTCTTAACAAAAATAATACTGAATAAAGAAAGCTAACCAGGAACATATACATTCATATACTATATATATATATTTTATATGTAAATATATACAATGTTCATGCATACACATTTTAATCAGCCTTACTTTGCATCACAAATACATATTTATATATATTCACATGAGTACATAAATCTTTCTCCATCATAAGATATATTCCACTTAATTGACCTCCACAACTCTAATGTGGAGGCAGGAATGGATTAGCAAACTCAGCTTCATACCACAAAGCTTGTCAAAGTTCAGTTTATAAATTACAGAGCCCAAAGAGTAATCTAATCTTTGAATTTCAGGTCCATTCTCCCTTCACAACATTATTTGTCCTAACTAATCCACTGTCTGAATATGTAGTTTGGTTCTAACACTCAATTTATCAGGTGCAAATCTTAACGGTCCTTCTTCCAACTCAATTAATTACTCAAATGTGTTTTAGCTACATTTGGCAGCCTCATAGCTATTTCTGCATAGTCTTCCCTGACAGGAAGGCACACGATCCTCACTTTTTAAATCGGTAACCACTTGCTTAAATTCCTGATCAAAGTTTTTTTTCTAATCATGGATAGTGAGAACTAAACACTTCCATAAATACTGCCCTACAGGGACCCCATGGGATCCAGAAGCCATTAGCAGCCTCCAGTCTCCAAAGCTAATGCCATTTTTAAGAGGAGAAATCCAAAAACAAGAAAAATCAAAGCTAAAAGATTAAACATCTGTAAAAAGTCAAACTTCCCAGCCCTGTATTCTGTCGTTCCAAACTAACAGACTCCTGCACCAAAGCCACATTTTGAATTGCTCAAAACATTCCATACCACATCAGACCTTCCTGACACATAAGAGGTCGGATCCAGGACAAAGCAATGTGCTTTGTTTTCTTTTTTAGTTCATTTAATGTGGCTCAAATGCAGCTACCCAACCCCAAGACTTGTTGACCATAGGACGTCACATTCATCAACAGCCCCCTCTCTCTCCTGCAACCTCAGCTTGCCTGTGCTAGGCAATTATCCCATAAGCAGTAAAATATGACATGATCATTATCATAAAATGCTACTCCTCTGACCTCACAATACCTCTTTTCTCCATGCAATTTAACTGCAAGACACCTAGAAAGATTATTCTATACTTGCTGTCTTTACTATCTTACTTTCTAGTTTCCTATAACCACTCGAATTAGACTTTCACACCAACTGCTTACCCAGGTTACCAATGACAGGCACATTTCTCAATTTTCTGATCCATTCTCAGCATGTGTAATACTAATATCCCACCATTTTGGGACCCAGTCAGTCATTGCTTGTTGATAGTTTCTCACTTAACTCCTTGTTATGGCTGGCACCTAGAGTACAAAAGCCTCCTGTGCTCATAGGTGGGAGGTTTTTGGAGGTGGCTGTATCTAGGTTGTGTGAATATGGATTAAGAATGTACAATAATTAAATTAGTCCATCGATTGGTTTAGCATAGTTCTGGCTGTGAATAATGGGAAGGCCCACTGGATGTTGGAGGCACCAACTAATAGTCTTATAGCTTGAATAGAATGAAAGGGAAAGGGAGGCACAATGCTGCTGCTCCTGTCCTGCCTCCTGCCATCCTTGCCATGGACAGTCTCTCCCTACCATGCTGCTCTGCTCCTCTACAACCATACTGCTGAGTTTCCTCCACTTTTCAAGTTACTCCTTCTGGGCTTCTCTGTTACAATTTAGCTTCCGATAGCAAAATATAGTAGTACTGAGGTTTAGTCCCTAAATGTCTTCTATATCAACACCACCAACTTCTTACTTGACGGAATTGAGGTCTCTGTGTCTATTACCAAATATATTGATGAATAACACATTCATTTCCTCAGACTTCTACATTTCAGAATTGTGTCTTGATATAGAGTGTCTCTACTCTGCATCAAATTCAATGTATTTAAAATAGAATATTTGAGTTACTTTCACACAAAATGACTCTATCCTATTTGTTTTTCCATTCAATAAAAGATGTTCTTCTTAAATGAGTGCTTGAACCTAATTATTTGGGTCATCTTTGACTGTTCAATTTCTCTCAAGCATCATTGTCATTCAATTGGTCAATCCTGTTAGTCTTGCCTTAAGATAGATCCTGAATCAGATCATGTGTTACCACCTAATACATTGTCACTCTATTCCAAGATTTTCACCAAAAAACTTTCATAGTCTATTAAATTGCCTTTCTGTTAGGGTCTGTTTTCATATGAAATCCCAAGTTATACATTTCAATATAAATGGCTTGAGCCAGGCATGGTGACACACACCTGTAATCCCAACACACTAGGAGGGATAGATACAAGATCATAAGTTTAAACCCAGTGTGGGCAATCTAGCAAATTAGCAAAACCTTCTCAAATATAAAAAAAAAAAAAGGTAGGGCATAGCTCAAAGTGAAGACCCTGAGTTCAATCATCTCCAGTGCCAGAAAATACAATGATAAAATGTAAATAACTTATCACAGCTTTGTTGAACTCTCTATGACTTTCAATAATCCTATCATCCTCACAATTATTTTGAAAGTATTTGTCATGGCCTACAATGTCAAAAATGATCTCTTACCTACCACTCCTCACTTTTCTACTGCCAAATGGTCCTTTCACTCCTCCTTGACTATGACAAACTTTTTCCTCCTTCAAGACATTTGCACTGCTGTTCCTTGCAGCTATGACATGTTTTCCCTAGGTATTTGCAAGCTTGCTTCTTCACTTGCCTTGTTTTTTACTGAAAAGTTATACCCTCTGAGAAGACTATTCTAAGAGTTCTTCCTTTCTCTCTCTATCCCCTTAATGCATTTACTTTTCTTTATAGCACTTACTACCATCTGACATTATGTTATATGGACGCTAGTTGTTTATTTATTTATTGTTTTACTTCTGCACTAGAAAGTCAGCTCTCAAAATAGGCAATGTTTTGCTCACCATCAAACCCCTAGCAATTAGAATGGTACCTGGAAAAGAGTTGACCATCAATAAATGAATGAAGTAATGAGTGAAATAAGCAAACTCGTTAGCTTGGCCCTGTGTCTTGGTACATATTTTTCCCTTTAACTAAATGCTTTTTCTCAACATCAGCTATGCCAGGTGGATTACTATGATTTTTTTTTAAAATGAAACATTTTCCTCTGAAGCCTTCTCAGGTAAGCCTCCCTGGCTGACTACATACATGTTGATATGTACCATGAAGAGTGAGATGCAACTGCTCCTACTTTAGTCTAGCACCTATCCTTAAAAATGAGTTTTTGGCTTGCACTTTTGTTCCCTTCCTACACTATGAACCCCTTAACTCAGGAGCTGATCAATTATTATATGCCCAAAGTCCAACAAACCCTGATTCCTAATGCTCAACTGAAGTTTTTACTATTTCCTTTTGTCTGTGCTATTTTTTTTTACCAGCAGGTGCTCTGCATTTAAGGTACTTACAACACCTAAAAGTAGTTCGAATGTTCTTTCTGCCTCATGAATTTGAAAGGCCAGTAGGTTCCAGGAAGCAAATTCTGATAAAGTGTATATGTGCTCACCGTTCTCTGAGAACCAGAGGAATACAAGTTCTCAGTAATAGAAGTTGGTCTGGACATAAGAATTCATTGCCACACGTGTTGTAGGACCCTGGTTATTAGTCATCACTGAAAGAGGTGAAACTGCTGAGATCATCAAAATGCCTTAATTTATATCACGTTATCTCATTTCATATTGCAGACTGAAAATGTTCTGTTTACTCCACGGGAATATTATCCTTTTTAAGAGCACAAGATGGAACAAAAAATTTTATGTTTAACAAGATGGCTATTGAAAGATAAAATTCTATTCCAAAGAAGCTAATTGTGAGTAAATACTCTAGGAGGACTGGATTTTGCAATAGTGTTTTCATGGAAGCAAAGACCAATATAATCACTAGACAGATGGACGTTTTGAAGCTTGTGAAAGTTAAAGAACCTGCTTAAGGCCCTGCACTGAGTGAACAGAAGAACTAAGTTTCCAAGTCAGGTCATTAGTCTCCAAATACCAAATCTTAAAAGGACTGGATTCAAGAATCCAGGCTCTTTAAACAAATATGGGGCTTGGAACACTCATCTCAAGTTTGCCAGGCTTCTGTTTGTTCATTTGCCAAATAACAGAGTGTACTCAATTCCAACAATTGTTGCCATCATCCAAATACCATGGCTCTGCATTTTGAATCACACTGTATACATAATAACTACTTTCTTGTCATGATAAGGTGACAGTCAAGGGATTACCTTGTGTTGTAATAATGGCAGCAAGGTACATTGAGGTTGCTGAAATGTGATCATGCCAAAAAGCTTCGCGTGGTAGAGAGATCAATAAACACAAAGTTTTCTTTGGTTCTAATGTATTTTCAAGCCACTGGAGTGAGCTAAGTATTTTCATTTATAAGGAACCTTTGAGGGAAGCCCAGGTGACTCGGGAAGTGGGGCTGATCTGGAGTCACTGGACAGTCACAGCTCTAACTTTTGTCTTTCATTTATTTTCCCTCTTAAAATTTCTGGAGGGAATTGTTTTAGGCTTATGTGGTCACTCTAGAGTGGCTCAAATAAGAACCATTCCCTCTCAATTGAAAAGAGGAGATGAAAATACACATATTTACAATTCCTCCAAGAAGGGAGGGAAAGGTATAATATGAACTCAAAAGGAAGTGGAATCTTACTTTGGATCCTTCTCATTTGTCCTTAGGATACTGCTGCTATGAGAGACCTTCAACTATAATACATAATTTGAATTAAGAATGTTGTCTTAGTCACTTTCTCGTCATTGGAACAAATTACCCAACATGCATCATTTAAAGGAGGAGAGGTTTATTTTGGCTTATGGTTTTACTGCATGGTCAGTCAGCTCCAGGGAAGAAACAGCAGAACAGAGAGGCATGAGGGACAAAGAGCTGTTCACATCAAGTCAGCCAGGAAGCAGAGAGAAAAGGAAGAAACTTGGAATGACATCAGCTGATGTCCCCCACTGACCTGCCTCCTCATACCAGTCCCCACCTCCTAACAGCATTTTCAGCTTCTACTGCATATGTGGATTGATCGATAGACAGTGCCCCTATAATCCAGTCACATGCCAAAAGCCCCACCTCTGAATACATGAGGAACATGTGGGACATTCTAGATCTAAACCGTAGCAAACACCAACTCATGACCTGGAGGAACACATGCTGAAACTATGATGGAAGTTATACCTGAGGAACAAGGAGTTCAGAACAGTGGTTCTACTGAGTTCTAATCATTTTTTCTTTCTGTTAGTAATGTCTGACTTCTTTATTTAAGAAGAACAGGAATAAACAGGACACAAAGTTACCAATTTGTTCTGAGACTCAGTTTTATCAGTGTTTATTATATTATTCCCTGGTGATAACTTAACCTTAAGAAGAATTTTTGTATACTATTCTTTCTTTTCAATTCCAATGCTATGAACATGATTTGCAGTTGAACTCAGGGTGTCAAAAAGTACTGCATTTTGTAAAACAAAACCTTACCAATGACTCAACTAGGGCTGGCAAAACTACTACAACCACAAGTAGAATATTTCCTGATGGAATATTTCAGAAAACAAATTAGTTAATCCAATTAACTGAGCACATACAAACAATCACAGATGCTAACAGTAATTATAAGAAGAGCTATCCTAAAAAAAAGTCGTTGGAAGAACATTATCTCCACTCCAAACACAGCAGTCTCTTGTACAATGCTGATATTATAGTTTAGATCAAGATTATTTTCCCCAAAGCTTCGTGGACCCAGAAGCAGGTTTTTAGAAGGGGTCTGGGTTATGGGTTCACTCTAGCTGACTTGCTGCTAGGAGGTAAGACCTCGTTGGAAGACTGTCACTGGGCACGTGACCCAGAAGGCTATAGCTCTCTTCCTCAATCCTTCCTTCACTCTTTGCTTCCTGTTCACCATGATGGGAGCAGCTCTCCTCTGCCTGAACCCTGCTACCACACTGTTTCTCCTTGAATCCTGCTAACTATAGACCTGTACTGTAAGCCAAAATAAATCCCTCTTTCATTCATTTGTAGGCGTCAGGGATTGTGCCTCAGCAATAAAGAACATGACCACGACAAGGGGCAGTTCTAAGATGAACACATTTGAGATATCACTAACTGCCGAGGATCAGTTGTGTCCACCTATCAGCTCCTTTATCAAAATATGCATTCTCTTACAGTGAGGTTCATTCAGGCCTGTTGCTTGGTATAGAGTGTGAGTCTTTGTAATACTGATTGTAAAAGACATATAGATGAAGCAAAATACCATAATATCTTTGCTTTTCCAATCCCAAAATATTCAACTCCACACAACAGGATAACCAATGACTTGAACTTTAAAATTCATCTAACTAGAGAGATACCCTATGGAGGTGTAGTGTCACCAGGAAGCTGAAATCTAATACCACAAGGCTCCAACACTGGGAGGAACTAACTACACACCTCAATTCCTTGGGCTTTGATGGAAGATTTCAGACAAGACACTTGGGCCATCTCACTCAATAGAGGTAGAGATGATTGCAAACTGATAGAGTTTCAAAGGGAGAAAGAAGACACGGTCAGACATGAGGGTGGGCCAGCTCCAAGATGGCAGTTGCATTGAACCAGGTCTCAAGTTACAATTACATAGCTAAATGAGTCTTTCAGGGAACAATCAATCCCTTCTCCTAGCTCACTGTCCCATCTGCTTATGTAGATTTTCCTGTTCAGTTTGTTTCAAGACTGTAACGTTATCTTTTTTCCAAACTCTTATCCATAGAGTGGGCTTTGTACTGGTCCTGAGTTCTATCAGTGTGCTCAAAAGATGTTACATTCTCTTGGGTTAAAGCTTGAAACCAGAGGCTTGTGTGGCCTTTGTCAACAGGGAATCATCAAAGAAGCAAAGGAAAGAAATATCGCACCTTTGCTTTTTAAGTAGCCTCCAGCTACCTGTTTCAAGGCCTGACGACATCTAAATTTCTGCCTCACAGGAATTTTTAAGCCCAGGTATAGAGATTAGAATTTCCCTCCTTGTTATGGGAGCTGGTTTGTTTTAAATGGACCACCATATCAAGTCTTATAATTATGCATATAGAAGTTGATTTCCTCTTCTTTGTTCTTAGAATTCCCCCTCCTCTATCATGATGGCAAATTCTTCCATCTGAGATCTTAAATAGCTTTTTTAGTGGTTTCAACTGTGTGTATTTTGAGCTGAACCAAGTACAGAAAGAGTTAAAGAACTTCTTCCAGCAATTAGGCTGTCCTGTTTGAAAATCCTTGCTTATTTTTCTTAAAAGATCTCTCATGCTAGTCTGTGAGAATCTTTGAGAGCAGGTCATGCCAAAAAGACCAGGCCAGACTAATCTCCTTTGCAGTCTAGCTTGAAGGAAAGCTGATAGACAGGTACAGTGCTAGCTGAGCTGGACTCATGGTATCCTCATCTGATATTTAAAGTAGAACAATATAAACATCTAGAAATGTACTGATGACTATTGTGGTTGCTTTCTCTAGGGGGACAGCAGTTTAGACCATGTCCTGTGGTAGGAGTGAGTGTTTTTCTTCTAGGATATGGATGCTCCACTCTCAGTCATGTGCAGAAAGAAAGGCAATGGCCCCTTTACATGGGAGTGGAAGTAACTTTACTGTCTCTCTGGAGGGAACGAAGAATGCTCATAATGCCAAGACAGGCTGAGGGAAAGTGGGAGACAATGAGAGACCACAGAGACTCTCCTAGGGAATGATATGCCCTCTGCAACACAAGAAAGGTGACAGTTAAGATCCATCCTTAGATTTTCATTCAGTGGCCTATTATACAGCTCTGTTTCCCTCCAGAACTCAGTAAACTTCTCCAAATACCCAGACTGACTTTTCTTAAGATTGAAAGAGGACAGCATCAAAGTTCTTGCCATCCCAGTGCTTCAGTGAAAGGGTTTGTGGAGATATCAATAAACACAGAACAAATGTGTGGGGTCTATAAACACCCATCAGTATTTCCTAGATTACATGGTGATGGAAATCCAGCAGAAGAATGGAAAATCAGCAATTCACTGAAGAGGCCTCGTTGTCAGGATTTAAAAATGAAAGTGAATTTACTTTTCAGTTACAGGCTAATGAGGTCAAGAATTACTTCAGGTATAGTGATTCAACACTGCTGAAATCTAAGTGACTTTTGTTTGCCTCTAGTCTCAATCCTCTAGATAGCCTACCAA
>RJWT010023124.1:0-16946 GCA_004365215.1 Cuniculus paca | reverse complement strand
CCCTCATTTTCCTATGCTCCTCTATTTTTTTATCTGTGTCTTCTTTAGAGATGTTTAGTATTTCTTTTATTATGGTTTTCATTTCTTCTTTTACCTGGGATAGAATTTCTGTTCTAATTTCTCTTATAGCTTCCTGAAGTTGTTTCTTCACTTCAGTTGACATCACTTCAGACATTTCAGGTGTGCAATTCTCGATCTCTGTGTTTTCCTCTTTGTGGAATTGCGCTGCTTGGGTTGGACGCCTGAGATTGTCCTCTCCCTCTTTGTCTTGGCATATTCTTGATTTCTTCCACCCCTGAGTAGTGTGGTCCCAGGCACCCCAGCACTGGCCACAACTTCTCCGAAGCTAGACTGTTTGTCTTTTCTAGCCAGTGCTGGCTACGTATATCCAATGTTGGGCACCTGTGTCTCTGCACTGAGCTGGGCACCAAGCCACCTGAGGTTTGCAGGGGAGCAGATCTTGTCAGGCCCTGCAAATCTAAGGTGTTTAGCGTTATTGTCTGAAACATGCATGGGAGCCGACCTCCAACCAATCAGTTTCCATGGGTCCGCCCACAACCTGGCGCTGACACCAGAAGTGGTTTGCAGTCTTGGCCCCGGGCATAACCTACCCTACTCCAAGATGGGGCCCAGCCAATCACTCTCTCCATGGGGCAGGGGGATGGAATTCCAAGCACTCACCAGCAGCCAGCACAGATCTCCACATCTACCACCCTCCTTCACCCCTGCGCCTTTCCACAGAGACCTCTGGGGTCAACTGCAACTGCAACCATGACCGCAACTGTGACCACGTGTCTCCAGGCTCAGCAGCTCTTCTGGCAGGGTGGCTGCCAGCTGCCACCTTCTTCTTCATTTAAATTCTTTTTATTCTCTTTGTGGGCTTCAATTCATATTTTAGATTCTTCCTTGGTCCAGGGGACCCACTTGCTTCCTTCTTGTCCTCTCCATGATGTTATATTCCAGAATCTGAACTGTTTTTCTCAGAGAGACTGTTTACTCTGCTGCTTACTGTTCCGCCATCTTTAGCTCCCATCTGCACTATACATCTTGATGATTTGCTTGAGGGACACTGCAGAAAATGAGTTTGATAAGATTATAAGGGCATTTAAGCATGTGGCAAGTGAAGTATATCATCTGTGAGAAAAACTAGGGCATTTAGCTCCCTTTTGTATTCCTAAGACTCTTGCCAAGTCAAGGGGATGTTGTAAGTGGGCAGGGACCAGAATGTCCAGATAAGGATGGCCTGAGGGCACTGGAAACTGGACAAACTAGTGTTATCTGTAGAAACTGCCTTCCTGCCCACATTCTAAGTTCCTTGGAATGCTGGTCATACAACAGGATAAAGCAATCAGTGGTGTCACTGCCCCGTAGTTTAATCTATAAAACCCTCTGCCTATAATAACTCAATGTGGAAAAATACCATGCAGTATTGTAGTTCAGCAACCTCCACTGAACAGTTCAAACTCACTCTGGAGAGTTCCCTGTCCAGTCCACCATCCCTGGACCTTTTGGCAACTGTCATGATCTGCTCACCACCACCAGACTCTGTCCTTTTCTGCTAGTTAGTCTTAATTAACACCATCCTTTTGTTGTTAATTTCTTAATAAACCTTATCTCTCACAAGCCATCTCTGGGCACTTCGTTCTGTCTTAGTAACTCAGTCATCTGCCCCAGCCTACCTGGTCTGTGGGCAAGACATTGGTTCATCCATGCATCTCTACTATTCTCATTGCAGAGCCATTTTCTTTATCACTGTCTTTCTGTTTTCTCTTTACTAACAACCTAGTCTTGAGATATGTTTCTACATGGATGGGACAGCGTGGTTTCATGAAATAATATTATGGAGATAGGAATATGTGAATTCCAGTTCTCACTCCTCTCTGATCTTAGCAAATTGCTCACTCTTTCTGAACTTCAATTCCATATCCATAAGATAGGTTGAAACAATGCTTTTGAGGGTAAGCAGCTCCAACTGAGGTTAGAGACTCCCGATCCATAGTGGACCTAGAAAAGAACAAATCTGAGGAGGAAAAAGGGAACTAGGTTTGGGGGAAGAGGTGGGATCCCCAAGATAACTCAGCAGCATGAGCTCTAAGAATGAGGTAGCAAGTGTCTGGAGCTTGTGTGGCTGCAGCTCCACATGATTAGAAATACATGTTCTCGATCCTCCATAATCTGTTTTTCATTAGTATCTATTTTCAGATTTCATTGTTAGAAGATGAGTTTCATCAAAGGAATCTGTGTTTGTTACCCATTTGTGGAGTGAACATGGGCTCTTGTTATCAATGCAACAAAACTTTTAGATCATCTGTCTGCTTACTACACTTTTCTGGCAACTGAACATTCCTTACCCCAGACAGAGGTTTGCAGCAAAAGCTCCATGTGATAAGACAGCCCACTCCTGATTTCTAGGGACTGGTCCAGGAGAAAACTCTGTCTTTGGATGGAGAAGGAGGTTAGATTCTGTCTGGTGTCGGGTCTGCAGCATGTAAATTTGGGAGCTGGTAGCAGTGATCATGTTCCACCCTAAGTACTGGGGAACCCAGCGGGCTGGACCATAGCAAGACAGAAAAACAATGAGAGAAACAAAGTCAAGTGACACTAAATAAAGGCCTCCTGGCTTAGGGCAGCTCTGCAGGCTGCCTCTAGTCCTGCTGCCTGCCCTCATCTCCCAGGCTGGACTCAGCAACATACCCTGAGGTTCTTCCCACCAGATCCTCTTGCACTTAAAGGAGAAGGAATGGCATTTCCAGAACTGATGTAATGAAGAGGTAAACTAACATGCAAACAAAGAGTTCATTTGGAGAAGAAAGGCCAACAATGTTGAATGCCTGTCTTCCCAAATGATGAGCAAATTGCCTCTCGGCATCACAATCAAGGAAAACACGCTCAGTATTGTACACCTTATGAGCTGGTGCTCCCCGTGGGTGGTGACTCCACTCAGGCACAGCAGAGGCACTGTATTATTTAATGGGATGCTTATAGAGGTTTCCTTCCACAATGAGAACATTTCCTATTATAGGAGCAAAATGAAAAAGGAGTCATTCATTTCACATGAAAAATAGGAACTTTTAAAAACAGAAACACTGTCAATCAGGCAGAATCACAAGCTGGGATTAAAGCCTCCAGACTTTCTCATTAACATGAGCATATTTGAATTTTAGCCCAACACCAAGCCTGTACTATAGGAAAGTCTAATGTGTTCAGCTTTGAACATAATGCCAAACATGTCATACACGTAAAATACTTATCACTTAAGCTCAAGCTAATTTTGGTCTTTATTCAAGGAGCAGTCACAGCACCTCATTTACTACCTTAAGTCAAAACGAGACTTTCCTAATCAGGAAAATGGAGGTAAAGTTAGAGTCTATTCATGAAGTGTAGTTTTTGAGGTGGAAGCCAGAAGCCTCTGGAAAAGTCAAATTTCTATCACAGTCTGCTACTACTGTGATCAACAATAGATTCATTTTGCTGATTCCACTCAAACAATGACTGATCCCCCTGGAGTAGGGACTGGGAATGTGAGATGTGGTCCCTGCCCTCAAGGAAATTACCAGTTCACGCAGCATGACTGTCAAGTAAAGGGGCAATGATTATATTAAGCAGAGGCTGTGGGCACCAAGAGGAGAGGCTGGGACAGGATGGGTCATTACAAAAGGATATGCATAGTGTTTCTATCTCCAGGGATGAGCCTGAGTCCGTCCTTGGAGAAGTCGAAAGGCCAGCATGATGGGGCAGGGTATGAAGAGGCAAGGGTGTGTCCACTTTCCCATTCTCACCCTGGGCAGGAACTAACCTCTGCCTGAGAGCCACGGAGCACCCTACCCCCAGGACCATGCCCTGACCAGTAGGCAGGACTAAAGACAAGGGATACAGATAACCACCCTGTTTCCTTGGTAATCTGGAGTGCTTTCAGATCCAGCTCTGTTCCAGTTGATGGGACACTGAAAGAAGAGATTCAAGGGCATTAACCCAATGCTGAGATAATTGGGGGTACGGCTCAAAAGAGGCCTCTGTTCAAAACCTATCAGTTTTGCTTTTTCTGTGCCAGTTACCATCCCTGAACACAATCTGGGGTCTCTACTGACCTCAGTGACAGCTGGATCACCACTTCTTCTCAGAGTCCATTCCTCCTTTCCTTCTCCTGATAGGTGCCTGAAATTTCTCTTACCTCTGCCCTCAAGGCATATCACCTCCCCATGCCTGTGCCTCCTGCCTGCCCCCATCCTAGTCCGGGTCATCTGTTGCCTGCACAGCTACAAGAGAGAGACATTTCTCTCCACAATTAATCACAATGTTCTCCTACTCGACCCCTGGAGACCTCCTTGCCCACCTGCAATAAAATTAAGCTCTTTCCCATGGCCAACAGGCCCTCCCTGGTGAGGGTACTAATCTCAGTCTCACTTGGACCGTCCTGCCTCATGTTCAGCAGGTCACTGTTACTTCTGTGCTCATCTTTGCCCAACTTTTCCTTCTGCATGAATGTGCTTCTCACCAACGTTATTACCTCCACCAGCCAACACAGTGTCTAACTGACTACCTACATGCAACTTATTACTATTTCCTTATAAACTGCTCTCTCACCATACTGTACTGTGGGTCCACAGAAGTAACTGGTGAATCTGCATTCTCATGACTGCACTGTATTCCTAGAACAGGGTCCCTCTCAAAGTATGGCCAAGGCATACTTGCTGGATGAATGAGGCCATGCACCTGCCAATGCCCCTCAAAGTCCTGGGCACTCCATGGTCACTGAAATTTGCCTGGCCAGCACAATGTCCTTCTGGGGACTGTTCCAAAACCAGTGAGGAGGTAATGTATCCTTAGGGCTTCCAGGCCCACTTGCCTGATTGGTAGAGCTTTGCGACAGAGCATTTAGACCTCTGCCAGTGTGCTGGTCACATGAATTCGTAACTGCTGCATTACTTAGAGTTCTTCAGAGAAAGAGAACCCAAACTATGTGTGTGCCCACATATACAGAGAGAGATTTATAATAAGGGGTTGGCTCATGTGACCATAGAGACTTTGAAGCCTCAGGATCTGTAGTCAGCAATCTGGAGACCCAGGAGAGATGATAGTACAGTTCCAGTCTGAATGCTAGCAAACTTGAGACCCCCAAAACACAGTTTTTTTTATTCAGTGCATGAAACAACCAGGTCTCAGTTCTAAGCAGCCAGGCAGGAGTCCCTTTTGTTCAAGGGAGAGTCAGCATTTTTGTTTCCTTAAGGCCCCTGACTTGAGTGAATGAGGCCCATTCAGATTTGGGAGGGCAATCTTCTGTATTCTGTTCTCTGACTCAGATGTGAATCTCATCCAAAGACACACTTATACATATGCCCAGAATAATGTTTGGCAAAATGTCTGGTTACTATGACCCAATTAAGTTGACAAATAAAAATTTATAATTATATATGTCTTTTGAATCTGTCTCCTCCACTGAGTATGAGCAATTTGAGAAGAACTGAGTCTTATTTATCTTGGGATCCCTAAATCCAGTATCATACCTGAAATCTACTAGGTGTTCAGTAAATATGTGTTAAATGCATCTCACATTTTTGATCCAGCACCTAAATCAAAAGCCACATACCTAGGTAACATCAATGTGTCTCTTGGCAAAAGATAGCAAGACCATCAGGATGATATCAAGGGTGGACCAGCCACTGTCTGGAGGGTGAAATGTCATTCAGATGAAGAGAAGTCACCCTGGGGTCTCCACAGAGGCCAAGGGGAGACAGGGATGGTTTCAGAGCTCAGGTTCTGGACTCTGAACCACCTAGGTGAAAACCCTGATGATTTTGCCAGTCACAACTTATGAACCTGGTCAAGGAAAATGAAACCTGGTACCCTTCACCTCTCCAATCCTTAAAGTTAAGGTGATAGCAACAATTTCATTGAGTGCCGTGGAGATTAAATAAGATAATCCATGAACAGAAAATATGAATTTGCTTCACAACACTCGGAGAAATAAAATCTTTATTTTCTAAATTGGATAAGTTTGGCTTGAATTGCAAAAAAAAAAAAGATAAAGACAATAAAGTTATGTAAAGTATCACTGCAACTAAACAATATCAAACATTTGATTTGGGCAAAGGACTTTAATAGATATTTGTCCAAAGAAGATATACAAATGGCCCAGAAGCACATAAAAGCATGGTCAAAATCACTAACCATTAAAAAAATGCAAACCAAACCCACAATACGATATTACCTTGTATCTATTAAGATGGCTATTATAAAAAACAAATAAGTGTTAGCAGTAATATAGAGAAGCCAAAAGCCATTGTGTGTTGCTTGTAGGAATATAAAGCAATGCGCCTACTATACAAAACAGTATGGTGATCCCTCAAAAACTTAAGGATAGAATCACCATATGGTCCAACAATTTTACTTGTAGGTATACACTCAAAAGAATTGAAGGCAAAATCTTGAAGAGATGTTTATAGCAGCACTATTCACAATAACCAAAATATGGAATAACCCAAGTATCTGTTGACAACTGAATGGATAAATAAAATGTGGTTATATGTGTCATGGAACAAGGTAAATTTCCTTAAACAAGAAGGAAATTTTTATGCCAGATACAATTTGGATGAACTGCCAAGGATCTAGCTCAGTGGCTCAAGCGCTTGCCTGGTAAGCACGAGGTCGTGAGTTCAATCCCCAGTACCAAAAAAAAAAAATCAATTTGGATGAACTTTGTAGACATTATGTTAAGTTACATGATATAAGCCAATCAAAAAAAGCCAAGTACTGTATTATTTTACAAGAAGAACCAAGGGTCACAGAAACAGAAAACCCAAGGGTAGTTGCCAGGGGCTGGGGAAAGGAGAATGGGGTAGTTTCTGTTTACTAAACACAGAGTTTCAGTGTTGTAAAATTAAAGAAATTTTGGAAATTGTATGACTATGTGACCCTAATACTACTGAACTGTACACTTAAAAATTAATAAGATAGTATGCTTATTTTCTCACTATTATAAATCAGTAAATAAATATCAGATTAACGCAGTCAACAATAAAAAGAAATAAGGCTTCTGCCTCTTGCTGTTGTCCAAGAATCCCAGTGGCACACATTTTCCAGATAACTTGAGAATGACCCTCTCACCCTGTTCCTCCATTCACAGGTGTAGAGGCTGGCAGCCAGGCAGGAGTCCCTCTTATTCAAGGGAGGGTCAGCACAGCTGGTTAGCAGGGCAAGGACACAACCCAGGTGGTCTCATTTCACAGTTCAACTCTACCATCAAGCTGCCCTCTCTAGCCTGTACTTAGCTCTGCCGGTCTGGGGCCAGTCGATGCAAAGGGATATTGTAGTATTAAAGGAGGTAGTTGACAGTGCTTAGGACGGGGCCCAAGAAGTAGTGAGCACTCAAAATGTAAAAGTAGAAAATTAAACTTACATTTCTGACTCCAAAGGAAATGCTGCTTCTTCTATAAAAAATATTCACATAAGAAAGCAAAGCCCTGAGCCACAGTCACATCACCAGATTCATGTCACAACGACAGACGCTACACACTCCACCTGTACAACTTCTGAGTCACTTTTATGTAGCTTTCCTCCTTGGGACCGCGTCCCTCAGCTCAGTTGATTCTTACAGAAAACCTAGGGAGTCAGAAGGATGGGATAGACCCAGAGAGACTGTTTTGGTTACTTTTCTTCGTTGCTGAGACAAACACCTGACACCAAAGTGAAGCAAGGAAAGGTTTATTTAGCTTACAGTTCTGGAGATTTCAGTCCATAATCAGCTGGCTCCAAAGCAGAGTGGCATGGCACTGGAGCAATACTTCAAGGCAGCAGCCAGAGCAAAAGAGAAAAGGCAAGCCTCTTCTCTACCCTCAAATTGTACTCAGCCCCCCCCCACCTTCAGGGTGGATGCAATACACAAAATGTCCTTGCCCTCCTTTGCACAGGATGAGGATATTTACAAAGTAAGAACCCTGGCTCCCTGCTGAGTCTCTCAGTTAAACTTCTAAACTTCTCAAGTTGATACAATGTATTAACCATAAGAGAGACCATAGACCTAGCACTGGATCTCCCCACACCCATCCTGTTGGCCTCTTTCTACCTTATCAGTTTTCTTCTCAGGAATTGTGAACTGATGTCTGTAGGGAATCACCTGTCAGTGAGCCTCTAATAGGGCTGAGTGCTCATCCTTCCCTAGGAACCATCAGGGCCACTGCTCCTGGGGAATCCACAGTCCAATGAAGCCATGATTGCTATCCAGCAGAGGCAGATATTGTCAGTTCTCTGTGCACGCTTGTCAGGAAATCTTCCCTCCAACTGGAACATTAGAGAAGATAGGTTCAGGAGGCACCTGGGAAGTGTCCAAGTAAACCTTCTTGGCCGTCGCAGCCATATTGACACATCCAGCCAGGCCCATCAAACAGTAACCCCAACCCACCTGCTCCCAAGCCTACAACAGTTCTACCTGCTTCAAGAAGCCACAGTTCCTGCCACACCAGAACCATAGGATGTGATCTGCATCTCAGAGGACAAAAGTCACATTTGCTGACACATGAAGAGTACATAATACATGCGAGACCCTGCTCCTCTGTATTTCATGTGTCCTGGAATAAAGTTGTTAAGGGAGGTTTCTGGGTGTACAGTTGAATGGTTATTTCCTTGATATTGTAGTTAGCTTATTTTTCACTACATGTGTTGCTTGTTCATTTGTTGTTATTTTGTGGAACAGGGCCCTATCAAATGTGGTTGTTCTGCAGTTACCTGAAAAAATGTCTAGGACACTCTTATGATAAAAACTTTGAGTAGGAACAGATTAGTTCCCTTGAATAAATTACGAGCCACAGCAGGAAGTTTTAGAGAGAGAGCCCTCTGAATGTCAGCTACAGCTGTTAGGCAGGAAGACAAATTCTTCTGCTAGGGTTTACCGTACCAACCCCACCCAATCCCATTCTCACCAGTTGCATCTGTGAGGTCTCTGTGGCTGAAATAAAGAACCTATCCCATCCTTTAAAGAAAAAGTTATAGATTTGCTGACTTTCATCCTGGAAAAAGTTTTCAGACAGTGATATAAGAGACATGAAAAGGTTTATTAGAGATAAAGATATAGAACACACTCAAAGATTGGAGTGAAGGTGCTCAGAGAAATCATAACATGTTACAAGCTGGGGTCCAGCACATTTAAAGGGGTATCATCAAGACAGATACCCTAGGGCATGTCTTCTCACTGTCTGTCAGGTTACCGTGCAAGCCATCTACATGTTTGAAATAGGCCATTTGAAGTTGAGATATGCTTTAGATAATGGCTGCTGCTTTCTGGGCTGAAGAAAAAGCAATCTGAAAGTGAAAAACAGTGGGTTTACTCCATGGAATTCGCCATCTATTATAAAAGGACCATTAGTAATTTAACACTATTTTCTGCAAGGAAAGCAGGAGAAGGGTCACAAGCTAGGGTAGCCTCTAGAAGGAGGAAAAATCTTGTCTTGAAGCTACCATTTTTAAGTACAACTTTAGAAATCTTGATTTCCTTGTCTCCTTTTTATTTTATTTATTTTTTTTTGTCCTACCTCATTGTCACCACTAATTCCATAGAGTATTTTATTCTCATCGTTATCAAGGTCCTAGAACAGGTCAAATTTCAGCAGGTTGTCCATCAAAGACGCTGTACCGCAAATTCACAGGTGGGTACAATATGTCCTTTGTCTTGGTGCTTTGCACCATTTGTTTGCTCTTTTCTTTCTGGTAAACTCTCATTCACGCTTCAAAAGTCAGCCTGACCTTTGCCTCCTCTGTCAGCCACTTGACTCTCTCAGGCTTTGATCATGTAACTGCGGGCTCGGAGTGTAACCAGCTGTAGGGCTGGTCACCAAACTGTTGCACACCCGTTGAAAGTGGAGCGACCTCACAGAGTGACAGGGGAGACATTTTCAGAGCAGTTACACAGAACTGCCTTTTGATCACTGAATCTAATAATAGAACACAGGGTTTGGACGTTGTGCATCTTTAGTTCATGTTTGTAATAATGCCTTTTTATCGTCCTTCACAGAAGTATTGATCCACAGTGAATTGAAATGTGTTAAATGTGGGGGAGCAGAGGCTTCACCACAATGCCTGGAGCAGCATTGACCAGGCCTTTCTTTACAGCGTCGTCCCTCTTCCCCCTTTCCTGAGCTCTGAAAATGCTCTACTGCCTCTCATACACAATGACCTTGCAGGTAAGCAATTCCTACCTGATCTTTCCCACTAAATGAAGTTAACGAGCAACATGCCTGTGTGAGTTTCCTACCGCTGCTATGACAAAGTACCACAAATGCAGTGACTTAAACTACATAAATTTTGGAGGTCAGAAAGCTAAATGGGTTCTCTGCTAAAACCAAAGTATCAGCAGGGCTGGTGCCCTTAGAGACTCTAAGGAAGAATATATATTCTCGCCTTTTCCAGTTTCCCTTGGCTCAGAGCCCCTTCTTCCAGCTCCAAAGCCACCAGGCCAACAGTACAGTACCTCTATCTCTGTCTCTGACTTTCTTTTCCTCTTTCATACACACACACACACACACACACGCACATTCACACACACACATGAACACATGCACACACACCTCTGTTTCCATCATCACCTCACTTGTCTAATTCTATGTCCCTCTTATAAGGACCTTTGTGATTACATGGAGTCTACCTGGATATTCCAGTATAATCTCCTCAAGATTTTTAACAATCATATCTGCAGAGTCCTAAAATAGTATATTCAAAGGTTACAGGAATTAGGACATGGATTCTATGTACAGAGAACCATTTTGTCCACCATAATGGCCAAGATTATCTGGGTACTAGGGCAGATATTTCCAGTATTCAAACTTAGGTCTTGGCCGCACAATCTGTTTTGTTTTGTTTTGTTTTCCAATCTACTCCATTCTGTACCTGTAACATATGTGCATATTTGGTAAAATGCTTTGTTTGAAAGCATTAGAAGCTGGGCGTGGTGGCTCACACCTGTAATCCCAGCACTCGGGAGGCTGAGACAGGTGGATCGTTGTGAGTTCGAGACCAGCCTGGGCTACAAAGTGAGCTCAAGGCCAGCCTGAATGGCATAGTAAGACCCTATCTCAAAAACACCAGGGCTGGAGATCTAGCTCAGTGGTCTAAGCGCCTGCCTGGCAATCACAAGGTCGTGAGTTCAATCCCTGGTACTGCAAAAAAAAAAAGAAAGAAAGAAAGCATTAGAAAATAACACCCCCTGGTGTGGGTAGAAAAAGGATTCATGTGATTGTACCTCCCACAGCTGTGATGATATGAGAGCCCTTGCTGGTAGTTATACACACATAAGGGAGCCCCAATAGTAGCTGTGGGAAGACCTGTGATGAGTCTCCTGGTGAACACACCCACATATCTCAGGAAAGACAGGGATTTCTCCAGGAAGGACAATGTTCCTTAAAGTGTCGTCTTTTTGTTCCCAAGCAGGTAGTAAATAGATACGCAGTGTTTATTAGCAAGAATAACATGCAGAGTTGCTCCAGGAAGATACTAAGGTAACCCAGCAGTAGCAATCCACTGCAAGCCTCGATCAGTTTCTCATGCTAAACTCATAAATCAAACACCGGTATGCCTCAAGAGCTTGCTCCGTGATGTCTTAGTTGACGAAAATACTGGCATCATCCACCATGAAGTAGCTGCTTGATCACTCTTTCCATTCCAGCTTGTCCCACCTCGTACCCCAGACCCTCAGCTCCTCCTGGTCGCTCTTTGTCTTCCAGGGAAGCACACCAGGATGAGAAATCAAATCTTCCTCTGGAAAGAGCACAAACTTGTTATTTCCCTGCAATGGTTGTGGGGCTGTCACTCCTGACTGGCTCTGACAAGGGGGACTTGAGAGCGTAGGGACCTCAAGAGGAGCTGTTGTGTGGCACTTTCAGTTCACGGATGTGTCATAAGGACTTGAGGGTCATGTCCACAAACAGGCTCCTCCACCCCAGCAAAGCCAGGCAAGAGTAGGACAAAGGTACAAAGGCAGATGAGGCCAAGGCAGGACCCTCTAGGCAGGGAGAGGGAGCTATCCTGGCAGCATGAGAGTCTCCCACAGAATGCAGAAGTCCAGACATGTAATCCAAGAGCATTTAGAGGAATTCAGGAAGCAACCTTAGTGTCTCCACCGGTGCCCAATGTTACCCCTCCTCAACCCTCTGTCTTTGCATGTGATGTCTATATTCATGTATTTCCTCGTCTGCAGGATTGTTATTTATGGGTATTCAGATTGCCCATGGCACAAAGGCACCATACTGAGGAAAATCACCAAAATCTGATCCAAATCCTCACTTCCCTGAGAGCACGCTGGCCAGTGTATGGATTCCAGGTCTCCAAGCTATGTGTGTGCAGACACAGCAACTGTGAACCAGTCATGACATAAACTTGCCATGGACATGGCACACACAGTAGAAAAGATCCAGACCCTGTCTGAGACACCTGTACACAGCTGTGCCCTCCCCAAGAACTCTTTTGCCTATCCATGCTCTCCCAGGACCGTGCTTCTTTTTTAAAATTTTTATTGGTATACATCTTTTTACATTCAGCTTGGGGATGGATATAGATACATACTGAATCTTGACCATTTTTATTCATCTTCCCCCTCTCCCTTCTTCCTCGGGTCCCCTTCCTATCTCTACAAGTCTACCTACCCATTTCTTAACATGGCTCTTTTATTTTACTCTTTAAAGTATGTAAGTTTTAGGTCTCTTATGTTAGAGAAACCATACAACATTTAACCTTTTGTAACTAACTTATTGTCCTTAGTATTGGGGTCTCAAAATGTATCCATTTTCCTACAAACAATAAAATGTATCCTTGTTTATGAGTCAATAGTACTTCATTTTATATATATGTACATTTTCTTAATTCATTCATCTGTTGATGGGTGTAAAGGTACTTCCATGATTTATCTGTTGTAAGTCGTGCTGCTATAAACATGGGTATGCATGCATCACTGTAGTATTATGACTTCCTCTTTCAGGAAGATAACAAGGAAAGGTATGACTGGGTCAAATGGAATATCTATGTCATGGTTAATATCTAGATGGTAGATATGACCTTAAAGCCTCATGTGTTCAAGCCAGGCATGGTGGTACACACCATGTGTTACAGATGGGTGGTAATCCCAGCATTCAGGAGGCTGAGGCAGGAGAATTGTTGCAAGTTCAAGACCAGCCTGGACTACAAAGTGAGCTCAAGGCCAGCCTGAATTGCAGCCTGAATTGTCTCAAAAAGACCAAAAAACAAACAAACAAACAACCCGTGTGATTATAGGTGGGAACTTTGGAAGGTAACTGGATTATAGAAGTGCTATCACTGACCTGCAGTTAGGAAATGGGCCTGGTCACAAGAGGTGGGCCATGACCCAAAAGGTTCTATCTCCCTTTCCAGTTCATCCCTCGACTCTGCTTCTTAGATGCCATGATATGAGCAGTTTTCCTCCACTAGGCCTCTCTGCCATGCTGTTTTTTTTTGTTTTGTTTTGGTTTTTGGTTTTGCTTTTGCTTTTTTTCTTTTTTTAGCTCACCAACCACATATTGAAAACATGAGCCAAAATAATCCTTTCTTCCTTTAAATTGCAGGCGGCCAGCTCTGTGTCTCAGCAACAAGAAAGTGACAAAGACATTCTACTATTTTTCTTCTTTCAAGGAGTCACCATACTGATTTCCAAAGCAGTTGTACTAGTTTACATTCCCACCTACAATATTGAAGGGCTCCTTTTTCCCCACAACCTCTCCAGCAGTTTGAGTTTTTTGAGTCCTTCATAATGGCCATTCTTACTGCAGTAAAGTGAAATTTCAGGGTTCTGTTGATTTGCATTTCTCTAATGGTCAAAGATTTTCTTTTTCTTACATTGCTAAGGATAGAACTCAGGGCCTCATGCATGCTAGACAAGCATTCTACCACTAAGCTACACCTCCAGCCCTATGCTGAATATTTTTTCATGTGTTTATTGGCCATTTGTATTTCTTTTTCCGAGAAGTGTCTATTCATTTCAATTCCCATTTTTGATTGGATCTTTTATGCGAGGTCTAATTTTTTTAGTTTTTTATATGTTCTAGATCATAGTCCTATGTCTGAGGAGCAGCTGACAAAATATTTTCCCCGTTCTGTGGATGGTCTCTTTACTCTGTTGGTTGTTTCCTTTGCTGTACAGAAGTTTTTAATTTGATATAATTCCATTTGTTTATTCTTGGCATTATTTCTTGTATAACCAGAGTTCTGTTCAGGAAATCCTAGCCTATGCCTATGTCTTTAACAGTTTTACCAATTTTTTCTTCCAATAGATTCAGAATTTCTGTTTTATATATAGGTCTTTAATCCATTTTTATTTTAGTACAGGGTAAGAAATATGGATCTAGACGCATTCTTCTGCACATGGATAAAAAGTTTTCCCAGCACTATCTGTTTAAAAGGCTGTCTTTTCTCCAGCGTATGTTATCAGCCCCTTTGTCAAAAGTGGAGGTGCTTGGGGATTTTTCTGCACCCTCTATTCTATTCCATTGGTCCATATATCTGTGCTTGTACTGGTACTATGCTGTTTTAACTGCTGTAGTTTTGTAGTATAATTTGAAGTGCAAGATCATAATGCCTCCAGTCTTGCTCTTGTTGCCTAGAATCCAGCATCCTGCTTCTGACTGTGTACCTGACTCCATCGCCTGAACCATGGGTGAGAGTCAGTCAGGGATCTCTGAGTGTGCACTTCTGCATCTGGGGTATGGGTTCACAAAGCTCCCCCAGGCAGAGGTGTGGCTACTGGACATCGTTGTGAATCAGTGTGAACTTGCTGGTTTTTTGTTTTTTGTTTTTTGCCTGAGGAAGAACCACATTTTTTAAAAAAATTTAGAAACATACTTCATGCTCCAGCTTAATCCTAGTTGTCTCCTCCCCAATGTGACTGTGAGTTCATCAAGAACTTGACACTTCTTTGTGCCTCCAACAACCAGCAGGTAATTTCTCCCATTTCTCTGCAGTTCTTAGCCTGAATGATAGATAAAAGGAGGGAAAAATGAAATAATGAAATATAGAGAGAAAAATGAAGGAAGGAAAGAGGGAGGATGGAAAAAGAATACTGTATTTGGATGGATGGATGCAAGTATGGATGCATGGAGTGATGGAGAGATGGCATGATGGAGTGATGAGGCAAGAGAGTGATGGAGCGATGGCATGATGGAGTGATGAGGCAACAGAGTGATGGAGCGATGGAGTGATGGAGTGACAGAGTCATAGATTTCTTACACTGGTTAGATGCAGAGACCCATCCTGCTCTTCCCTGAATCCTCTACTTTGACCAGTTCTGGCCACCTTAAACACTATCTCCTTCTCTCTTGTCTCTCTCACACTCATTCTGTTATCCCCAAAGCAATCCATACTTTCTAGACTGAATCACTGTTGATGCCATGCACTGCCCTTCCACAACTGCATATGGGCCTTTGCACATCTTTCCTACTTTCTTCCCTGGAAGCTGGACCCCCAGCCACAGGCCCTCCCATAGTCCTGTTGTGTGCAGCAATGTGCATAGCACTCAACTGTCAGGAAGTGAGTGAGTCTTCCTCACCTTTCTCCCTGAGCAGTAGGATACTGTCTTAGTTATTTTTTTCTCATTGTTGAGAGGAAATACCTGACACCTAAAATGAAAGAAGGAGAGGTTTATTTAGCCTACAGTTTTGGGGGTTTCAGGACATACTCAGCTGGTTCCAAGGCAAGGTGGCATGGCTGAGGGGCAGCCATTCATGGCGGCTGCAAGGGGCAAGCGCAAATCACACCAAAGAGCAAAAAATGCCCCCATTCCGACCTTACATTGTATGTCCGCTCCACCCCTGGGCGGGTGCAGAACTCACATCTTCAAACTCAGCGCTACACAATGAGTCAATCATAAACATTAGATTCAACTGCTTCCATGACTACATGAGGCTTGGGGGGGCCATCTAGATATAAACCGTAACAGGTACCCACCAGGATTTTGCTGCCACTACCTCCTTTCTGGAAGACAGAACTCCCTCGTCTACCCAGCCCAGTCATCCAAAATCCTACTTGTAGATCCAGCTTCTTTATTCTTTCAAGAGGTTTCTTCCCCTGCTCATGCTTAGTGCCTACTGCTATGAGTTTTTTTATGTGGCTTACTCCAAGAAATACTGAACATTCTCGAGCCTGTAAAATATTGACTCTAAAATGGTGACTTGACAGAGTGATGGTAAAAAGGTACTTTTTGAGCATCTAATCTGTGCTGGGCATTGTCCCGTGCCCTAGAGGGCAGGAGTGAGCAAGGGGGACCTCAGCTCTCATGGACTGTCCAGTCCACTAGAAGGATAGAGATAATGAATCAATGCTTCGTGCTTCACAGTACCAAGACAATGACCGAGAGGGGGCCAAAGTGGGGCAGGTTAGTAGTAGAGACTCCATAGCCTAAGTGGCCTCTCTGCTGGTGACTTTAGACTTGGGCCCTGGGTGATGAAGAGGTGACACCAAAAGCAAGGGACACATCAGAGGGGTGGCCTTGGAGAGTCAGGGGAATAGACAGTGGGCAGTGGCTGGGGCACTATGAGCAAGGAGAGTGGGTGGAAACGAGCTTAGGAAGGTGAACAAGGACTTGGTCAAATATCTTCCCAGACAAAACTGTTGACACCTAACCCTAATGGTTACTTTATTATGTTAGTCTAATTTCCCTTGCAGTGATTTTTTTAAAAAACTGTGATAAACAACTAAAAAGGAGGAAAGATTTACTTTGGTTCATGGTTTTACTCCATGGTGTCTTGGCCCCATCACTTTGGGCCTCTGTTAATACAGAGCATCGTGGCAAGAGTACACTGTAGCACTAAGTTGCTTACCACATGTAGCCAAGAAGCAAAGAAAGAGAGCACAAGGCTATCCCCTTCGGGGGCAGACGCCCAGTGACCTAACTTTCTTCCACGAATCCCCACCTTCAACAGGCTCTGCCTCCTCTCAATAGTTCCGTCAGCAGGGGACCA
>RJWT010023123.1:0-16939 GCA_004365215.1 Cuniculus paca | reverse complement strand
AAGGAAATAGCTATTATGTTTTACTAAAAAATTTCATAACCCAAACAGTAGTAAATGTAAAGTTGAGGAAGTTTGCAGGATTACCATATAGTTTTAGAAGTAGATTCTATTAACAGAGGAGTAAATGACACCTGATCATCTCAACTGATGCACAACAACACTTCATGTATGAAATACCCTCTTATGGTGCTCGCTTCAACAATGCATATACTAAAATTGAAAATATCCTGTTACAGTAAAAACATTCACAAAGCTATGATACAAGATAACTTGCTCAGTATGAAAAGGGCATTCTGAGAACCCACAGCTAAACTCATAATCAATGATGATAAGTTAAAATACCTATTTAGTCCTCAAAAATAGGTATTAGGCAAAGTGCCTGCTTTTAGAACTGCAATTCAACATTGCAGAGGCATTATGTCATGTTACCGAGCTTCATTGTGTTGCATTTTGAAGATACTGACTTTCTCGCAAATTGAATATTTGTGGCAACCGTACGTCCAGCAAGTCTACAAGTGGTATTTTCTAATAGCTCAGATGAGCATTAGAATGTTTTAATAGTACATTTTTAAAAGTTAAAATACGGACATTTTTAGATACAACACAACTTCACACTTATTAGAATACAGTATAGTGTGATATGTTATATATATGGAGTAACCCAAACATTTGTGTGACCTTTTTATTATGAAAATCTTTTGGGGTGTGTGTGTGTGTGTGTGTGTGTGTGTGTGTGTATGGTGTTCTGGGACCAAACTTGGAATGTCTCTGAGATACATCTTACTAAAAGTCCTACTCAAACAGTATTTAAAATTTTTAAGTGTCTAACTTGAGAAGCAAACTTCAAAATATCTTTATTTTAATGGCCTTATATTTCAAAAATCATCAAGAATCTGTAAAATATGTACTAGAGTTAATAGATGGCTTTGGCATGATTGCAGAGTATTAAATCCATATGCAAGCAGCATGTGTTGTGTTTGTATGTACCAAAAATGAGCAAGTGGCAAAGGAGTCATAAAATGAATTGTATTTATTGTAGCCCCTAAACAATAAAATATTCAGGAATAAGGGGAAAAGGAAGTGAAAAACTTGTGATGTTAAAATGATAAAATATGTCTGATAGAAATTTCTAAAATGACATAAATAAATAAAGCATCTATGTTCATGAATTGGAAGATAATGATACCTAAAGTGATTTACAGATTTAGTGCAATATCTGTAAGAATTTCAAGGGACATTTTGCAGAAATTATAAAGGCTATCCTCAAATACAAATATCCTCCTTTAATTGCAAGGAATTCTGGAAAGTCAAAACACTTTTGAAAAAGAATATAGTTGAAGTATTCACCATTTCCAGTGTCAACAACTCCTACAAATCATTAGTAAATATTACAGTATAGTGTTGTTATTAGCCTACTGGAATAGAACTAAGTGTTTAGAAGCAAACACACCTAAGATCAACTGAAATTTTTTACACAGGCACCCAAACCACTCAGTTGAAAAAACAACAATATGTACACAAAATATTGCTGGGACCTCATGATAAGCACATGAAAAAGAATGCAATTAAATGCAACATACAATGTTCCAAAATACAGCTTAAAAAATCAACGAATAAAAAACTCAAATTTGGTCAGCAACCTGAATATAGGAGTTAAAACAAGCAAATAAAGGAAAACATAGGAGTAGAACTTCATGACTTCAAATATGGTAACAATATATAAGATTTGACACAAAATATGTGAACCTAAAACTAAGCAGATAAATTAAAAATTGCTAAACAAATTTAAAGCTACTGGTCAGAGGCAATCTACATACTTTGACTTCCTACACAAAGAATGCAACATATTTCGTATGTTAACAAACTGATACTCAGGAATTTTCTTTGGTAAACAGATACTGGAGTCATAGCCAATCATAGTTCAACTCTAGGCATATAGTAGAAACCAGCTGATGAAACCATGTCTAAATAATACAAAAACCTACCTAATCAATCAGGCTATTTCTATATTTCTGTATTTAAATACTTAAGTTCACTGCATGACAGAGTTCTCTGAATGCCTTTTGGCTTAGAGCGTCACTTTGGGATTAAATGGAGTTAAATTTAATTTGTATAAATTTTCCTTTTAATAGGTCTCATAAGATTTTTAAAAAGTGGCCATGAAAGGACATTATTAGAAAATAGATAAAACAATCTACAAGATGAGAGATGATGTTTATAAATCACATATTTGATAAGGGTCTTGCTGATAGGCTAAATGAGTCCCCTCAAAATTCATATGCTGAAGCTGGAATCGCAGTGCAAACGTGTGTGGAAGTGGGCAACTGTGAAGTAACTGGGTTCAAATGCAGTCTTGAAAGTGAAACCCTAAGAAGAGTATTAGTACCCTTACAGGAGAAGTCAGGGGTCACAGCCTTGTCTCTTTCTGCTATGCTGAGAATGCAGTGAGAAGCTCGCTACAGTCAGAAGCATGCCCTCACCACTCACTGAATCTGCTGGCACTTTGATGCTGGATCTTGTAAACTGCAGAGTTGTGAGACATGGCCGTGTATTGTGCAAGCCATCCAATCTATGGCATTTTGTTACAGCAGCCCAAACCGACAACACAGGTTTGGTATAAAAATTATGTAAGTCACACCGTTTCTGTCAAACAAACAAGGAATAACAGCTGCAACAGAAAACTCCACTGAAAAGGACTCGAATAGACATTTTTCCAAAGAAAATATCCAAATTGGCAACAAGGACATTAAAATATATTAAACATCACTAATTAGTATTGAAATGCAAATCAAATCCACAATTATGCACTACTGCATGCCAACTAGAGTGGCCACAACAATAATTTAAAAAAAGAAAAGAAAAATATCTAGTAAAAATGTGGAGACACTGGAATCCAGCTGCCAGGAGGAATGTAAATTGATTCAGTTTCTATGGACAACAGTTTGACAGTTTATGAAAATGTTAAAGAGGATTAACTCCTGTGTAGCAATTCCATTGTAGATAAGAATCTCATAGAATTGTAGGGCTGGGGATTTACCTCAGTGGCCTAAGCACCTGCCTGGCAAGCACAAGGTTGTTAGTTCGATCCCCGGTGCCACAAAAAAAATAAATTAATTAATTAAATTAAATAAAAAAAGAATCCCATAGAATTGAAAACAAATACTCAAAAAGTGTACATACTCACTTGTTTGTGGTAGTACTAATAGTCAAAAGTTGTCAAGAACACAATGTCTATAAAACTTTTGAAATGTATAAATTGTGGTGTGCACGATCAAAAGTATATTATTTAGCCATAAGAGAAATACTAAGCCACAGAGGAACTTCAAAAACCATCATGCTAATTAAATTAAGGCAGCAAAGAGAGGTCACATGCTGCATAATTCCATTACAGGGAATGTTCATAGTGAGGCAGATACATAGAGACCTAAACATGTTGCTGATTTCCACACACTACATGAGGCGGAATGGCGAGTACCTGCTTGCTCGATGTGGTCACCTCCTTTTTCTAGGATGAAAAGTTTTTAGAAACAAGTTGAGGTGACAGTTGCACAACTCTGCCCATGTACTGACTGCCCAATGGAATGTTCATTTAAAATGGTTAATTGTATCATATGTTTATTTCACATAAACAACACATTCCAAAAGATAACGTATGTTGAAATGATGAAACAATGATGAATAGATTGTATAAAACAATCAGAAGTGGAAAAACAGTAAGAGAACTTCAAAAAATCTATCTTATGCTTATTTAAAATTATAATAAATTGGGAATAATACAACCAAAATTAGCTAGCAGAGTACCACAATATACTATGTTATTTTCAGAAACTTAAATCTCTAAAAATATTTTTCAAAAATAAAATAATCTGTTTAATGATGAAAAGAAAGAAATAATTCTGGAAGAATTCAAAATAACTTTTTTTTTGTTCTGTGTAAAAAGAAAACAGTACAAACCTATCTTCCTCCCTTTTTTTTCCTTCCTTCCTTCCTTCCTTCCTTCCTTCCTTCCTTCCTTCCTTCCTTCCTTCCTTCTTTTTCCTTTTTTCTTCATTTTTGGTGAGGATAGAGTTCTTCAGAATAAATTCCCTTGCTAAAGTCTGGGTTTATAGAAATGTAGCATCCAGTCAAAAATTCACGCCCCCAAATTCATGCTAAAAACAAAACAAAACAAAACAAATCAAATAAAAACAAAAAAAAGCAACAAAAAACTAAGGTTTACCAAGATAAAAAAAATCCCATGACAAGTGAGATCAATGCAAAGTAAGATGAGACTGAATTGTTGATCAATACCAGGAAAACGAAACTGAAAATTCAAAACATGAGCACTTGCCGAGACCTTGATGAAATGACAAGGATGTGATATGGGGGGGCCTCGAATTTGCTTAAAAATATCAGAAGTCAGTTCCACACTGCTGGCATGCCTTGCATTCTGTGTTTGTACTTTGGCTTAACAACTCCCAATGTCTGTGTTCGGAGAGCAGACTTCTATAAGGGTAGATGTGAAAACTTGCAAAATTAATACATTCCAGCAGGAAATGAATAAGAGACACTCAGAAAGTGTAATTGTGTAATAATTGCAACTAGTATCATTTTGTAACTGTAGGATTGTTTAAAGAGTGGGAGAAAAGAAGCTGTAAACAGGAATGAAGAAGTAGCTCTGGGAAAATATATTTCATTATGACTTCATCCAAAGGAAGGAAGACAAAATGAAAATTTTTATCATTGCATTTATCTAAATTGAGTCCTAAAAGATGTTACTTCAATTTTTCTTGTTAAAAACTATGTAACCTACTGTGTAACCAAATCATTCATTTTTTTCCAAAATTAAGACGGTTATGCTCTCTTGATAAAGAAAGTTTAAATTTATGTTTCCATATTTATCAGTTTCAGAAATGGAGCAGTAGTGGTTAACTCCCCCTCATGAAAAATGAGGAAATTAACACATTTATAGCTCTTCCTCCTCCATCAACCCCCATACCTCCTGGGTATCAACTGGGATTTTTCTTCCAAAGCAATAGTTTTGAAATTGTTTTGTGTCATATGACTTATTTTAAGTATCATAACATTTGCAGAATGTATTGTAATGCCTCAGAGTTACATAAATGTGATTTAATTTTTAGATGAAAAACTGTTTTCTGAATTTTTTTTAAGAGCAGAATATAGTTATTGAGAGGAAAAAAAAAGCTTCTGTCTGAGAGACAGACAGGAGTCCTGAGTGGGCTGCCCTTTATATTCTTTCAAGTGCAAATTCCTAAGATTTCTCTGGAAACTTTTTTTTTAAATTCAAACTAAGAGAACCTATTTGTTTTGTTTTGTCTTTTTTTCATATAACAAATCAATGGTATTAAAGATATTGAATCTTTTCATATTGGAAGTGTTTTTAATTTGAATTCACATAATAAAATTGATATAGAGGAATGAAACTCCCAACCTATTATATGTCCCGTAGGAGCTTGTGTTCTATAAAATCGAAGAATGAATTTTAGGAACAACGGAGGTTAAGAGCAGAATATATTTATTGAGAGAATGAAAGCTTCTGTCTGAGGGACAGAAGGGGTCCTGAGTAGGTTGCCAAAGACTCTGGCTTTTCTAGGAGCTTCTATAGAGTAAAATCATGAGGTGAGATGGGTCCAAGGTGGGGAAAACCTGGGAACTCGCAAGGTGGGTATAAGGTGGGACAGAACTATGGCTAACCAATAAGATTAACTGCTCAGATAAAATTGACTAGGTCGAGAACAAATGGGGAAGCAAGTCACGTAGCAAGCAAGCATGCTTAAGGAGCAGTGACTCTACCTGTCGGGGTTTGGGATGGTGACTCCTGACTTTCTCAGGGTGATAGAGACCTATTTAGAATATCAGTCCTCAGGAAGTGGTTGCATTTGTTTGATCTTTTGTCTTGAGACCTGGTCCACAGCAGGAGGTGTTTTTCTCCCCCACAGTTGCAAGGTATCTGGGTTTCTGCACTGGCTCCTTCGAGGACCTAGCCCTGTCTGACTGACTATAATATTTCTATCTAACTCCATTGCCTGTAACAAAATGATTGAACTACATATTATTATCTAAATTCATCACAGATTTGTTTCCAAATATGTAGCTTATATTCTATTGTATTCTATAACATAAATATAATGTTGCTTAAAAGAAAAAGAACAACCTCTTTTCTCTTTAATGTTTTAGTCACATCTAGATATTTGTATATTTTATTGTGCTCAAAATTAAAGAGCAATAATTTATAATTCATATTTGTTATCCTGTTTTGGTGATATAATAGACAGTGTTTATCCATGGATTCTCTTTCCACGGGGATTTCTCCCACTTTATCTTAAAGAATAACCCTCTTTCTTACTGTGTCGCCTAATGATTGACAGCATCGTAAATTCAGTGTGCTTCTGTTTGCCTTCTTGAGACGGTTGCTGGATCTGCTGCTATACTGAATTCTGTTCTCAGACTATCAGGCTGTGTAAATTGCTTAGCTAACTTATATAGATATATTATTTTAGTACACATTCTTAGCAGCTTTTTATCCATTGCTTCATTGTGTTAACATTTCAATTGTTTTCTTTTAAAGAGTAAAATAGTTTCTGCTTCAAACCATATCAGCTCTCAGAATAAAAATTTTTCAAACAGCGTTCTTTTCTAAAAATGCTTGGAATCTTTTTCTCTTTTCCTTTTATAAAAGATATTAACAGACCCTATGGTTTACTAGTTCATAGAGTTTATTCACATTTGACTAGGATTATTTTCACTCAAGTCTGCTCTGCTTTCCCCTGAAAAGGGTCCTTCTTGGCTTCTTTGGTTATCATTGCATCACTTCACCCATTTCTTTAGGAAGACAACTGGGAAGAATTACATGTCTCAGAATTTAGTAGAGCAATGGTATCAGCTACAACAACAGAGAAACAGTTTAGGAGGTTCACAGATAGGAGGTTTACATAGCAAGCCGATTTGGACAACAAGTCAATGTGGGTGTCCTGGCTGATTAAAGAACCTTGGAAACTTCTGTCTTGCAGCTATATTATGCCCATGGGCTGTTTATTACCTTTTTTTCCTTACAATCGGTAGTAAAAGATGAAAAGGATGTGGAGAATCATCTCTTACTAAAAATGATCTCTCCCTGAATTATATTCACTGAATTCTTTAATATTTTATGGACAAAACTATTTTTATAGTCACACCTGGAAATAAAGTCATGGTAGAGGACTGGTAAATGTAATGTCAACTTGAGCAGCATCTATCTACATACAGTCATCCTTTGGTACCCATGGGAGATGAATTACAACACTTCTGAAGGGTTACTGGCTGTTAGGTTATTTTAAGAGTGGTGTAGAGAAACAGAAGTTAGTGTACTCTGTGCAGTGGAAAAGCAGGATTTATCCAAGGGAAGAATTTATTGGGGGAGGGGTTGAGGACGCAGAGGGAAAACGTTTAGCCTAGGTGGCTTGGCGATTTTCCCCAAGAGGCTTTTACCACGCTGTAAAATTTTCACCACGGGGCTTTTAAAGTATTCCAAATGAGAGGGGATGGCACTTGGGGTGGGCACTGGTGACATGGGAATTCTGGCAATTAGGAGGAACCTATAATCAGGGAGGGAGGGGCTGGTGGTCTGGCTACACTGCTGCTGTAATGTCCAGCAGAATCTATTAGGACAGAAACCTTTCACTGGCTACTTGGATACTCAGATCCTTTCTATAAAGTGATACAACATTTGTATAGCCTACTCATATTCTTCTATATGCTTTAAGTCATCTCTAGGACACTTACCATATATTACAATGTCAGTGATATATAAATAATAATCCTGTTGTATTATTTAGGAAACAATATGATAAAAACATTTGTACAGATTTCATTCATAGGCCTAAGTATGCACTACTCAAATGAGCTATGAGGCAAACAATGCTCAAACCAGTGCTGGAGGAAGTCAGAGACTCAGTGACTTGGATGCTACGGCGAGGAGTACCTGCACTTCATTGCCTGCAGTAAGCATAATGCTGAGGGCAATAGATTCCATTCCGCTTTTTAGGAAATTGATGTAATTTTTAAGATGTATTTTTAATATTTGCAATTCTTGGTTGGTTGGTTCAGCAGAAGCATGACCTGTAGTTGCAAAGAGCCAACTGTATATCTCTATTTAATGAAAGGAAAAGAGCACACATTGATAAATATCTACCCTGTCTGTCATATTCTATTCCTCTGGCCACAAATCACCAGTGAAAATTGTTCTAACATTTAGTGCATGCCTACTACTCTCTAAGGAAGACAACCCAAAGTCCCATGTAGTAGTTCTAGCCAGCTGAGAGTCTAGGTTTTCTGGGTGATGTGCCAACCGCTCCATCAGTTCTGGATGTGGTTGCTTGTGGCTTTGACAAATCATCCTATCTGCCAATAAATGGTATGAAGATGACAATGGCAATGAAAACTCTCATTCAGAAAAGAGAAACAAAGAAACATAAGAATCATGAGTTCATAGTTAGGATATTTTTCTGTTGGTCAGGGGTTGCAAAGAGACCTGCGCTGGCAATGAGGGTCATCCCTTACTGGAATGTGGTTCTGCTTCTCCAGAAAATGATATGCTGCCCTGTCTCTCCTCTGGACATCACTGAAGTAGTCCTCATGGAGTACAAATTCCTGGGAGTATATTCTGCACCTTCCTTGTGTTAATTATTAAGAAATTGTTTCTGCATTCCAAAGTTGCCTTTCTATGTCCTGCTTTCTGATAGTAATCCTGGCAGTATCGAAACCACGTTTTTCTTTCACCAGCTGGTTACCTATTAGCTCCTGTCAATAGGTGCACAAGACAGAAGCTGTTAAGCAGAATGAAATACAAGAGACTTGCTCTTTCCTGTCTGCACTTCAGTCATGGTTATTTACAGAGCTGGAGTCAACCTCTCCTGTAAAACAGCTGAATCTGATTTGGAGACTGTCTACACTTGACGAATGGGTTAAATTGAATATGCCTTAGAGACACAAAGACGAGTTGAACAGTTTCTCAAACTCTCAGGTCTGAGCTTCATAGCTTAACAGATCCACTCCTCAAAATTTGTAATATTTATAAAATCTAACTCTTCTTTTTTTCCTTCATCTCTAAGGATAGTAGCTACTTATTGAAGCAACTGAGTCATGTTCATGCTCTTTTCCGAGGTATATACAACTTGTGGCCTTATTTTTGTCCTTTTATGAAAATTGCATCAAAAAGACACTTTTAAAAAGAAGTTTTTTAATTCATACTCATTAACTGTATTATATATTTATACGTATCCCAAGACAATGCTCCTTCATTAAAAATAATGCAAGGTCTTCCACTAGGTAGTCAATAACTGTCTAAATGATTATAGTTTATTATATTTTCTTTACTAAATATTTCCTATAATTTTCATTTATTTGCATAGACAATTTGTGCCAGAAGAATACTCAGGAAGTTAAAAGAAAAAGTAAGAATTCTACAGCAAAGTTTTGATTCAAGTTCAGATAAGGGTCAGCCTAACACAAGCACACAGAGACGTTAATCTCTCTCCTCAGTTTCTGAACGTATATTTAGAGAATCCATTTTTTTCAGAACATTCTGGAATACTTACATTCAATCTGAATTTTTACACTGGACACTTGTTCTCTCCAACGATAGCTTTCTCTAAGGAAAAAATTGCAGGTTTCAATTCTATTTGCAATTGTTCAAAGTCCCAGGAAATACATTGCAAATAGCCACTTAGCTCCATCCAAGTTCTTAAATTTGTTTTGCTTCTTGCCTTATGGGACATCACTAATTTAATTGGTGCTATGGTAGGGTTAACTAAAGTTATAGGTTACAATGCTAGTGCAATTCCCTATATGTGACACACCTTCTGATATAGAGTAGGAAGATATTTTACCAATTTTCCCCTTTGTTTTAACAGGTCTCCTTTTCTTCTTACCTGAGAGAGGGTATAGACTGCAGGGTTTTTCACTGAATCATAGGCTCCCATTATTTGGACCTCATGGCTATGCTCTCATTGCTTGGGTCAAAAATTGGAAAAGGTGTGTAGTGTCCAAAAGATGGAGAATTCTGTGGTCTGCAGAAACTGAACTGTAGGCCACACAGTGGAGGAAAACAATACCTTTGGTACGTTAGGGCGTTGATTACTGTAGAACCATGAAGAGAAAGCTCGTCCCACCCCTCTGGTTCTACCTGTGTTTTACAAAACAAGATTTGACATTGGGTTCCCGAAAGCAGCAATATTCCCATGACCCAATTTTATTATGGCAAAGCAGCCAAAGAAGATGAATTTATAGTAGAGAGGTAAGAAATAAAATATTGGCACATCTTGGAATAACACTTCATTTCTGTTCACACAGCACCAGCAATTACCACTTACATGGCAATTAATACCCTATTTGGACAGGAAGGGGCCAAGAAAGTGTAGTTCCAGAATAAGCAGTCATTCCTCCGTGAAAACCGTGGCAAGGCATTGAGGGATGGAATGATGGTAGAGGTGACTGTGCTGCAGTTCACAGAATGTACATTTTCATGAGTTTAGGTAGAAGATGGTAGTAATTTGGGATTTAGGAGTCTTTTCCCATGTCCGTTCCATTGTAACATTAGTTTAAAACAATTGTATTTCAACTTTGCTCATATTAAGAAGTATTCAGATAGCACTGATAATGATTTCTGGTTTTAGTATAAGCCAGCCTTATGGATGAGCTGAGTGACAAAAACATCAGATAATCTCTGGGCTCTCTAATTTGAGGATGGCATATATTGTCCTGCATGTAACAAACTAATTATTTTTCTTATTCTTCAGTTGTCAAGGTAGTCCCAATTAATTGCAGTAACGCCTCAGCTCACAAACGCTTCGGTTCATGAACAATTCAGTTGGGGACCAGAAGCAATTGGCAAACTTTTGCCTCCACTTGTGAACTCCACACCAGGTAACAAATAAGACCACAGCCATGTTCCCCAGAATCATGGAAGGGATCAAGTTCAACTGAGGCAGCACTGTATTTTTCTACCTCTTTAAGAGTCCGTCACTGACACTGAATTCTCCCAATGACTTATCCTTGACTTCAGATCTTGTCCCCTATGCTTTTTTCCTGAGATGCCTTTACTTCCATTCTTTATAATATACTCCTTGATAAAAGAAGAAATTGTATTTCTAATGAAAAATGAGGTGTTTTTAGGTACTTATGTTTGATTATTCAGATTATTACAGATGTGCTGTTTTAGAAATAGAGATGTTTGCTTTAATTATTTTTAATACAGTTGTTATCAAACTATACAGTTGTTACCAAAATTATGTAAGGAACAAAAATAATCCATAATGATCTATAATTCAGAAATATTTATATTATATTTTTAGTTATGTCTTACAGTTCATTTTGCCATGCAACTGTAATGTATTTTAATTTACATTAATAAAATAAAAATGCACTCTTTTAACAGTAGAATATAACATTTACTACTCGTGAGTCTAGATTGTGATGTTTGCAGAGGTTTTGCTCGAATTAGTGTACCATGTATGATGTAGTCAATTTATTAATTTTAGAATATGTGCTGTTTCTGAATTTTCTCTATTGTGCCTAACATTCTCACAAAAATGTTTAAGGGGGAATATTTGCTACCACCACATTTAAATGTTCTAAAAACAGATACATAAAGTCTAATATCAAAAATGTGGATTTTTTTGGTCTTTTTATATATCAAAAATTGTTTTCTAACATTATCTTTCCTCTCAGCAATAACTGCGAAAGTGTCATTTCTGTTAGATCATCCCCAGCATCCAAACATGTTGTTACTGTCTACCTGCTTGGGTTAATATTGTTGACTTTGTGACATTACCTAGCTCTGAAATCCCCACTGGACCCTCACATCTGTTCTCCATATTCTACCTGTTATTTTCATTTCCTCCCTGAGAAGCAACCAAGAAAATAGAGTTAGTACTTCTGACCTTAGTTGTGTGTGACTTGATTTGTTTCCGCATGTGTAGGAAATGTTATATTTTTGATGTTTCTAATACCCATACTCTAATAAGCTGAAGCTTAAAGACCACAAGCTCAAGCCTAGCCAGAGCCACTCAGCAATTCAGCAAGACTCTTTCTCAAAACAAGCGAGAAAAATTAAATTTTAAGAAAGGGTCGGGGATGTAGGTTAATCTTAAGACCCTAGGTTCAACTCCCAGTACCATAGTAATTAAATAAATTGGCTAAGTCCTACACACTGATAGGATTGTGGTCATGGGATTGAAGTCATCGAGTATCTCTGTGTCCGATACTAGGGCAGAAATCATCATACGAAAATGGTAAAACAGTTTTGAAATAGCATCTGTCAGTGGGCAGTATGTGCACTTTGACACAGGCACTGAAATAGTAGTTGCCGCCTTCTTTCTCTGCCTCCACAACTGGCTGTCGTGATTTTTACTCTGCACCCACCAATGTCCGCAGTAACCCTCAGTGATTCAGCCAGGAGAGGGCACCACACAGGTGGGTGGGTGCATCCTCTGCCCTTGTGTTCCAGGCTTACTCAAGCAGTTAGGAGAAGGTGACCTTGCTCACCCCCGGAAGCTGCTGAAGGCTGTCGTGCTGTCTGGGGAGCCCTCTTTTACCTTTATAAGGCCTGTCATGCTAGACTGCTTCTCAGGACAGTGTTATAAGGAACAGCACAAAGGATACAAGGCCACCTTGCATACTTTCGCTTTAGAGAAATCGTGTTGCTCAACACAGTCAAAAAGTCAGCCCACCTTCAGGTAGCGGAAAATTGATTCCACCTCTGGTTGGAAGAGTGGAAAAGTCACAACTGAAAGACCACACAAACCACACTGGGAAAAAAGTGTGGCTATATATCGTCATCACTGTTCGTCACAAAGCGAAAATGCAGCCCGGCACATGCTGCTGTTTTCCTCCACCTGCCAACAAGGCATAGTCCTGCATAAAGACTTATTTTTGTTTCCGTTGGGTGATTTGCTAATGGCTTCTTATAAATAGTTCTTGTTCTGATGCTCTGTAGACTCTTGGGTTTACTTTTGAAAACAGCTACCTTTTTAACATGACCGATAGTCTGCGTTGCCACATTGTTATCTCAGATTGCTTTCGGATTATATAAATTTGATGAAAACTTCACTTTACTTTTCAATAATCTGTCTCCTTTCATCTAAAGTGACACTAGTTTCATTGTAACAACTCTCTTTTGATGCCCGTGGCTCCCTAGGCATCTGATGGGGACCTCTCCCACTCCCCAGCAGACATAGCCATAGTTGTTTTGGAAACAGGTAACTCTTTATTTTGGGTCATAAGCGGTGTTGCTTTGAGGTGACATTCTATGATTCCATTCTTATAAATACCTCTTTAATTTTTTTCTTTCTTCTTTAGCTATAAAGATCTACAAGGGATTTCTTTCAGCTTTTGTGGATCTTTTTAAAAGTCTTCTAATACTTTTATTTGTTACCTCAGGGGTACTTCTTAGTAAAGATTGAAAACAGGTATATTCTCACCTCTATATACCATGTATGTTCTGGATTTTGCTCTCTATTTCAAAAATATACAAATTATCCAGAAAGGTAAACAACTCCTTCATAAGTTTCAAAGTTTTCTATATTGACAAAAAAGTCAACTGCCACTTTGAGTATAGTATCTGGAAATCCCTTTAACCAGTGTCACATTCATTAAATATATGTTCTACCATGCAGGGTTCCAAAGGAGATAGTGTATCTGTCCTGCAAGTATTTAACAGTAACGGCCTCTTTATCCACTCTTGAAGAACAGTCTTATCAACTGGAGTTGATAAGGAGCAAAACCACAATTCCAATAAATGTTCAAGTGCTTTGATAAGTGTATGTTCAAGTTTTCCAGAGGCTTCAAAGTACAACATTCAAACAAGTTAGAGAAGATGACTCTAAAAGTATAAATTAAAAACTAAAAATATGAATATGAATATGAAAAGGTAGCAAGGTAGTGGCCTGGATTCCGTGAAGCAATACATAGGCACATCCAGGGAAACGGAGAGAGACAGAGAGAGAGAGAGAGAGAGAGAGAGAGACACTGAGTCATGGTCCTGCAGACCAGGGAGATTAGATTTGAGGCAAGGACCAAAATTCAGTGAGTCCTGGGTGAGATGATGGGGCTCCTGGAAAACCCAGAGAGCTATGGACATATTTTATATGAAGTAACATAATACACAAAGTTGTGTTTTAGAAAAATTCTAACACCAAGGTTATAGGAGCTCTAAAAGATCTTCATAGAGCATCTCCACAATCCAGTGACCAGTTGGGAGGCACTGACAAGTAAATAAGTAGAGTTGATTTTTTAATATATAACATATATTAATAGTAACACAAATTTCATATGCATACTATTTATTGCATAAAATAAGGTATATGAGTGATCATTCATGAATATGAAAGAGGTTTAAAAAGGTAATACGGGTACACATTCACTTATACCAAGTTCTGACATCCAAAAAGAGTTGTCTTCCTACCCTGTCATCCTTTTTTTCTGCCTGCCTTCCCGCCTTTCTCTTTCACTCCCTCCCCTTCCCTCCCCCTCTCTCTCTCTCTGACTTTCCTCTGTCCTGCTTTCTGTCTGTCTTCATTCCTTTCACACAATAGGAGAACATTGGTCTACCAGAATCTCCCTGAAATATTACTATCTTAATTTTTTTTATGTGGGAAATATTAATAACTTTGTGCTTTATTTTTAATAGAAGAAAGTATAACACACTTATATAAAATGTTATACATATATACACATACATATATAATATAATATGTATAGTGTATATATATTATACATACAGACGTGCATATATATACTATTTCAGGTCCTACAAGTTTTGAACTAAAATTCTGTGCCTGTACTACATAATTATAAGAATTTAATAACACTGTTATCCAAGTCAAAGTGATGAATAAAATCAAAATATCTAATTAAATGCATTTCAAACAGAGAGAAAGAATTATTTATATGCACCTTATATCGTGTAGTGCCAGATATTATTAATTTTCAATTTGGTTGACAAACACCAAATTCTGCCTAACCTTGTTACAGTCAATCATGACTCTGGTGAAGCAGTTTGAATAAACAAGTCTGTTATGACTGTCATATCTTGTTAAGGGAAGATAAAAACGGAGAGCTGGGGGAGACCACTGCATATGGCTAGGAGATGGGGAAAGCAAGTGGTAACTAGAAATGAGAAGAACAGCCCACCACATTGCACTGGGACCATCTGCTTCCCAGCTGACACTCTGGAGCTGGCAAATGTGTTACTTTATTAATTTTAAAAGATCCATATGTATTTTCACAGCATTTTAAATAGTTAAAACTATCGTAAAATAGGAAAATATTAGGAATGATTGCATGTTCTGACCAATGCCAAATTAAAAAGAAAAAAAAGACCCACGAAAATGAACTTGAGTTGTCTTCAAAGTACTTCACTGTTTCCCTGACTTTTATGTTTGTCATCAGCTAGTCCCTATGGAGGAATGCCTTAGCGTGCTGCTAAGCTTTCTAGCCATCTTTCGAGTTACATACAGACTATAAGTAATGTATGACATTCATCTTGTCTCTTCCTTAGTCTTGACCATGTGAGTAAACTGTTGTCCAGTTTTTCTGAGTTCCCAGGAAACAGGTGTCCAGGACCATTCTCCAATTTCCCTGTTGTCATAGTATACATTGGATCCCATGGCATATCATGACTTTGTTCAAACACATAAAAGTTTTCTTTGATTATCTAAAATGTGTTGTGCATACCTTTCGCACAAGGAGGCACAGTAGCTGGGTGCTACATTTTCAGAAGCCATTTAAGTCTGAAAATAGCCTTCTGTAACTTTCTCATATGAGTGACAACTTGGCTAGGGGAGAGTATTTTTGAGACATATCAATTTTTCTCAACTTTCAGAAATGGCTTAATTTTTTTCCTGGCAATGATGCTGTAGAAATCTCCATCACCATCAATTTGCTTTATAAAATGCTATGAAGTCCTGAGAAGTTCATCCTCCAAAATTTCTTGATTCAGTCACATTTCTTGGTTACAGGCAACCACTACCAACTTTTATAGAATTAAGCAAAAAAGCAATTTGTGGAAAGTATTCAAATACTCATCATGGCTCACAGGGAACTGAGTGGGCTGCGGAACTACGCTCTGCCTTGGCAGAGACAGAGTCAGTGGTAAGGTACAGAGGACAGAAACCCCAAGACCCATCCATCTGGGACCAGAATAGGCACCAAAGCTAGTGGACCTGCACCTCTGTCACATTTGGCAATGTCTCCTGGGGCCCTATTGTCCACAACTGTCACGACTCAGCATCATTGCTCAATCTTGCTTCAACCAAAAATCTCCCCCAAATTCCCTAACTTTCCATGAAATTGTGTTTCAAGATTCAAATTGTTGAGTTGTGCTGTCTCCTTGGCTATATCCCAAGACAAAATGACCCCACTACTTGCCAAAGAGAGAAAGAGGAAAACACCTACCATTTTTCAGCTTTCCTAAGGGAAATGGAACTTTTCTTTTTCAGACAGCCCCAGACTTCATGAGTGCTCATCGGTTAGGCAAGAGAGTCTATACATATGCAAATGTCCACTGTATCATTAATTAGCTCTTTGAATTATGCCTTTATAGTGTGCTGTGTACTGTTTGTAGTTTTGTTAATGTATATTTGGTTTTATAAGTCTGTACAGTATCTCACTTTTTCGTGTTAAATTTCTGCTTGCCTCTCAATTAACTTTTCACCTCACACAGTTATCTTATCTCATCTCTCATTTTATAGAATATATGCTCCATAAATTAGCCTACGATAACAACAGATACTGTTTAAAGTTTACTTCTCTTCCCTACAGTGAATCTATTGAAAAATACATACTTCTGCCTTTGATTGTTTTTTCTTTGACCTAGAGACAATTTCCTTTGGTTAAGCAGTATTGTTTTTCTCCTCTCCCCATTTATTCTTTTAAAATGAAACAACAGTAAGATTTAGTGTTT
>RJWT010023122.1:0-16932 GCA_004365215.1 Cuniculus paca | reverse complement strand
CCTCCCCGGGTGAGACCATCACTTCCTAACAGCTGTTGGCCAGCGTCATCCCAGACTGGGGACAACACACTCTCAGAAGCACAGCGTACAGTGCTGTGCAGACCACGTCAAGAGGCCACAGCCGGGAGCACTTCAGAACCCCCAGCTGAAGTCAAAGGAAAAGCACTCACATAACCCAGTCAAGAATCCCAAACTGTACGCATGCCCCAAAGCCACATCAAAAGGAAAGGTAGCAGTGCCAAAGGAACAAACTGCAAACAAGCGCGTAAGCAGGCAGCAGAGAATGTTAGTAGCTCAAGCTGCTGTGACAAAATGCCATACACTGGGTATTCTGGAACCACAGACCACAATTCCTCACAGTTCTGGAGGGAAGTCCAAACCTGGTGGGATTCAGTTCTGATGGGGCCCCATTCCCCCCCACAGCACCCTCACGTAACCGACAGGAAGATCACCTCTCTCTTGTCTCTTGTCCCACAGGCACTGACCTCATGCATTAGGGCTCCACGCTTATGACCTAATTACCTCCTGGAGGCCCAGTTCCAAATGTCACCATGTCGGAGTTCAATGCCTGAAAGAGGGGATGGAGGTGCAGACATTCAGCCCACTAGGGAGATTTCCTTCTCACTTCTGCATCTTTCACTGAGTTTACCACTACACAGGAAGGTGTACAAGTATTATGACAGCCACAGAACGACTGCCGGTGCACAGAAAACTCCCATGTACAAAGGCATGCCTGCGCATAAGTTCATGCCCACACAGGCAATGCCACTGCCATCCTGGAATGGACATACACCACCTCACTCATCCAGACCCCTGCCTCACACTTCTGCCCCCAGAGTTCAAGTCCAAAACGGCTCTGCCCTGTGGTCCCCACTCAGGTGCTAGCATCCTCCCAGATCTTCCCTCTCCTTTCTGGTGAGCCTCAGTCATGGTGGGCCAACACTGGTGTTAACCCGCTCCTCCACACTCAGTCACCTCACTGCTGCCCAGCCCCAGAGGACTGGGCTTTTTCTTGCAGCTCTCTCAGGCAGGCACAGCTCTGCCTGGACCCACTCTTGTTCCTGAGGGTTCCATGAGCACAGCGCCTACATTAAAACTCACCCTGCAGGTAATCAAGTGAGAAACATAAGCTAAGCACACAGGCTGCAGAGAAAAAGCCAAACAATTTCAAACCAAAACTACGAGCAATAGAGACATGAGACTATGAAATTTCAAAGAGCAATTAGACAAATCTGAAACTAGACCTCACTTTATTATTGCAGATAGAACACACAAAGTTGGACAGCTTCTCTGAGGGCAGACGCACTTGTGCACACAAAGGTTGAAAGGTTAGATTTTCTTGGGCAGCGTTTCCACGAAAGGCCAGTGAGATATCCAACGGTTGGCTGACTGCCTTAGTTATGTGGCACTGCAATCATCAAAAACATGAATTAGGTTATAAATCTACAATCTCTGACGTAGGCAACCCCAAACAAGTTCTCTGTGTCCGTTTCCTCAGCTACAAGGAACAATGGTTCTTTTGCACAACCTCAGGCCTGAGAAGGCTATGTGGGTCTGATAAGGTCCTTGATATGTTTACAAGCTCTTCACTTAACAAAGCGAACCATCAGATAAACTCGAGCGAAATTATTACTACTGTGTATTTACTCCCAACGTAAGGAGGGCCTGACTAAATTGCCAGATACCCAGCCTCTCTAGCAACAGAGGTTTGTGAGAAACAGGCTGCCCAGAAGCACAGGGCTGCAGGGCCTCAGGTAATGCTGTGTGAAATGTACGGACACGCTTTTAACACTTCAGAATGCAGCAAAATTAAGCACAGGTGTATTATAAATATGGATGGCAATGTATTGCTAGTATTTTACATTACAGACTCAAAGTCTATTTCTATCCACCTGGACAGAGAACCTCAGGAATGGTCTAAGCTATTATCTACCATTATGATGTCTCAATTTGCACACTGTTAGGAGATTCAAGGTAATACATAAAACTCCTGTCTTTTAAGTAAAGCATACTAATGACACATTTAAATTTACCAGTGAATAGAATCATAGGAGAATCACTATATCTTTACATTGTTAAAAGCAAGTAAGTGATAAATCTTTTTAAAAATCACCAGTCAAAGCCCAAATACGTAGGAGTAGGCAAAAGAAAAGAATTATAAAAAGATGAACTGTTTTTATGAAGATGTTTTGTGGTAAAAGTATACGATGTAGCCACCCTGGCAAAGAAGGTATTTTTATTTGAAAGAAATCTAAACAGCACATAGATGTGCAAATGAATAAATGTTCCCAAAAGAAATTATTTTTTAAAACATTTTGAATGTGCGTTTTGCTGTAGTTTAGTTTGAAATCTGTTCAGACTTCTCAGACAATCCTTTGGAACTCCGGATATCAACTACTAGCTCCTCTCATCATTGTGACTGCAGCCGTCTTAACCCCCATTCTTCCCACTTGAGCTGTGTCAAGTTTCGGTCAGCAAGTAATCAAGTGAGGGACAGCCACTTGGTTGAGGAGACTGTAGGCTTCTAAGGAAGAAATACCCATAAAGAAATAATTGTGCATAGCTGCATACTCCAAAGAAAGAAATATACATTTTCAACATTTAACAGAGATATTTCTTCCAGTGTTTCTGTTTACAAACATAACATTTCCAGTGGCAAGAAGAAAATTTTCTCCTCAGTTGGTCTTACTTCCCTAGGGTTTTAGCTGGACAAGGGTGGTGAGTAGAAAGGACAGAGAAAGAAAGATCACAAATAATACGTTCTTTTGTGAGAAACAACCCACAAGAAAATGTTTCCCAAAATATTATCAATGGTCACTTGTTTTAACACAATTACATTCACTGACTACAAACTAAACTTGCTCAAAGAGGACAGCTTCATCTGCATCTCTGGCAACTGTCACTTTGACCCTAGCAACTTACTGACAGTCACCATATAAATACCTCTTCCTCTTTCCACAGTGACTGTATAAACACCGTGGCTCTTCCTTAAATCAGATAATGACCACTCAGCAGTCAAAAAGAAAGATAATGCTAACCATAAACTTGTTTATTATCTAGAAAAGTACAAGTTCCAGACCTGCAGCATCTGCCTGCCTAAAGGAAGCCACTGATGACGTTCCACAGAATGCTGGGCACGCTCAGGCCAGCAGCTGGGTGTGCTCAGGATGGCATCAGATGGGCACAAGTGAGTGCCGGGGTCAGAGTGCTCACACAGGCACCAAGTGGGCTCCGTGTGCGCAGCGGCAAAGAGCCCAGGAAGAGATGTGTGAGCAATGCTAGCAATGCAGACTTCAAAAGACAGGTGTCTAAGGTGAGAAGAAAATGGAAATAAGGAAAGAAACATGGTCACAGTGCTTCTAGGAAGCAGGAGGATGCACAAACATCCAATTCTTGAAGACTTTCATAGCCAAACACCTTAGGAAACTGGACACAGATCACAGAAAGCTCTGGAACAGCCCCTCCAAAAACACATAAACAAGTCATAAAAAAAAATGAAATAAAACACTGGAATTTCCTGAAAGCTGTAAATAATAGTTGATCCATGAACAAACCATAATTTATTTTCCCATATCCATGCATCCATAATTTTTGTCATAGTAAAGACATTTTCGTTTGGCATAAGTAACCACACGAGAAAAGTCGGCTATCTTCAAAACCTAAATCTACTGTGGCTTCCTGCAACACCTAGTGAGTGGGGACGGGGGATGACTGAGAATTATAGCAGGTTGAGCAGGCTTTGGGTGCTATGAAACTGCACAGAATGTCAAACAGGCTGAGGAAAGGCATGCAAGTGAAAGAGAAATGTCCAAGAGGAACTATACAGAACTCATTGGTGACCACGTTCCATGATACTACGCATCCTTATTATTTAAGACCATGTGATTTCAGTATTGTATCATAAAGGAAAAGCAAAGGTTTGCCCTGCCCAGCACCTGAAGCTCAGTTACCTTCCACTCTCTGGACCCTGTCCTTACAACATCTGCTGTCTGCTTGTGACATGCACCCCAGTCGTCTCCCCTAGCAGCTGGAATACATTAGGGGATGCATGAGCTGGTCACGCTTCTCTCCCAACATGCGAACAGAGTGCTCGAAACAATAAATGACAATAAAATTTAAATGTCACTGTTAATTCCCAAAGTTAACAACATAACATTGTGTTTAATAATGCAAACAGTATGTGAGGGCTTTTTGATTTGCATGTCATACTGAATACTGAAAACCAAATGCCCATGTCATGTAGAGTAACTTGCGCTATATTTATTCTGAGAGTGAAGTATAAACATCAAAGGCAAGAAGGCTTGGCATGGACTTTCTGAAGAGTTTTAGCACTACACATTCTGAAGAGCAGAAGGTTTCTGGTACAACTAAATTTGAACCAAGTATTCCAAGTAATTACTACAATTTCAAGTCTGGGAAAAAAGGAAGAAAGGAAAAAATATTCAACTCAAGTCGGTCAAACCTTTGGTCATGGCTCACAGATTATCTCAGATTGATCACTCTGAATACCAACTACAAGGTCTCAAAAACAGTCCAGATGACCTGAGAAAATGCTCAGGCATCTCAATTTAATTAACTTGCTTTCCACACAACTGTAAACAGGAAAATGATTTAAAATAGAAGAGTTCAAACAATAATATTAAAAGGGCAGTAAGTAAAAACATAATTGATAATTTATTAAATGAAATTTAGATTTTAAAACATATAAAGAACAAAGTTTGCTTTCACACACTGTACTACATCACTTTTAATGCAACGTGATAAACTGCATAATATCATACTCATATTTTCTAATTCTGGAGATAGGCTAAAATACATCTGGAGAGCTATAATAACTTGTATATCAGATTATTTTAATTTCTCAAGGGAAGAAAATCTTCCAAAACTTTCTTAAAGTCAAATGCAAACAAAAAGGAAAAAAATACAAATTAAGTACTAGTTTTTTCTACATAAAGACACTAAGCTTTCATGCAATTCTCAGAAATATGAATTGCTTAGAGGAACATGAAGCAGTTCGCAGAAGAGAATGTGAAGCAGTCACTCTACACCTTTCCCATTCCCAAGGCTTCCCTTAGGGTTGCAGAAAGATGAGCAGCTCTGCTTATCAACTGAGTGACCTGTTATCAATATTTTAAAGTTATTTCACAGTCAGTTTAGGGAACAAACTGTTTATTTAGTGGGGGTTTTTTGTGAACAAAAGAAGAACGTTAGCAATACAGGACTTCAAAACAAGACAACAGGAAATCAACAATGGCTACCATAGTGTCTCTTGTTTTCTTTGAAATAGTTGTTCATAGCTTACATTGTTCTGTTCTGATCTGCTTTGTTCTGTTTTACTCTGTTTTGTTTTGTTTTGTTTTATTCTCTTTAAAATAAAAAAAGAAGAAAATTAAATACCTACCCAATTATGGGAAAGGATATTTAGTTTTAAAATCAATAAGGATTTGTAACTGTAAACACGCTTTCCTTTAAGGATATGAAAGCACATCTCATAAGTTTATCCTCACGCATGGTTACAGGTCTTTTTTAATTTTTATAATACTGAAGAGATTAGAAATATTCTATGCAGGTGGTCCATGTGTCTAGACATACTTAATCAAATGAAATATCTCCATGAGACTTCACACTATTCTCAGTAATATAAACCATCAATTTCCACTTATTCAAGGGACCACAGTGTTTAAGTCACAGCCAATACTGAATTTTTTTTTCACTGTCCTTTTAGCCTCCAGTATCTTATTTTGCTGGCAGGCATCATTCCAGAAACAATGATAAATATAAAATTATCGAGTCCTTACTGTGAGACAGGTACTATTCTTAACATACATCATTTGATTTCCTGCCATGACCTTAGGAAATCAGAACTAGCGCTGTGCTTATTTTACAGATGAGGAGCACAAGGGATGTCAAGTGGGTCATCTGAGGTCACAATCATAAGTGGCAAAGGAATCATGATCATCTAGTCTGATGCCTGAGCCTGAATACTTAACCACTCCATACCTTATCACCAGCAGATAACTAAGCAAGGAAGAATGAAATCCAAGCCACACATAGGATCAGAAACCTGTCATATTTCTTAATAATCAAAATGGCTAACAGTTTCACATGTAAAATGGTCTGAAGTCCTGATTTTAATGATATTCATAGATTATCTACAAATTTAAAGCCATTAATTCAACACCAGGCCTTCAATTCATTGCGAGTTATTAGATTAATCTGTTTATCTTCGCATACATTTGTCAGCTCCAATATATTTTTATCAAGCACCATATTCAATCCTAAACACCACCGTGAGTCACGCAGTGTCCTCCACCCTCTGCTGATGGAAGCACTGTACAAGGGGGGTCCTTCCACACAGCAGCTCACGCGGATGCAGAACCAGTCGGCTGTGCAAATCCATGACAACCTCAACAGTGACCTAACTTCAGATTTCTAAAGTTGAGAAAATTGCTCAAAAGTGTCAAGTTTTATTTTCAGTTAAACATAGATAAGATTCTGGCTCAGTGGCAGAGTACTTGCCCAATATGCAGAAAGTCCTAAGTTCAATTCTCAGCACCTCAAAAAAATAAAATTCTGGTATTATAAGCTAATGATTTTTTTTAATTTTTTATTTTAAAGAGAATAAAGCCAACCAAACAAAACAGTGCAAATGATACAGGGTTTCAAAGCAAAATAATAGGAAATCAACAATGGCTACCATAATAACTCTCCTTGTCTTCAAAATAGCTGCCCATACCTGCAGACATAGGAAAATCAAACAAAACCAGAGTAGAACCAATCAAAACAAAATAATGAATGCAATACAAGACTTCAAAACTTAAGATAATAGTAAATCCAAAATGGCTACCATAATATATCTTGTTATCTTTGAAATAGCTGCCCATGCCATCAGATATAACAAAATCAAACATAGACAAAACAGAATAAAAGCAAACAAAACAAAACAAAACAATGAAAATGATACAGGACTTTAAAACAAGATAACAGGGAATTAGCAATGGCTACCATCTTCAGAAGGAGATCCCCCATAGACATTATACTGCATAATGTTATCCTCTAAATAGATGATCAGATTACTGGCTTTAGGCCTGCAAAGTCAATGAAACACTAAACACTACAAGCATTAAGTTGTATTTTACTTCAATAGCTATCATCTCAGCCTGTGTTTCTCTGGATCAGCTGGGGTGGTGGTGCGGCCAGGATGGGGTGGGATCTTGGTTCTTCTTGTCTCCCAGCCTATTGTGGGGGGGAACTGGCATCTGGCTGTCCTCCCCATGGCCCACACATGGTGCCAACTCAACCTAATGATTTTTACATCTGCTGAAAGCTATAGATTCTAATCTCAAAACAAAATAAATACAAAAATATAATTTTAATGTTTAAATAAATACAAAATGTAATTTTTATGTTGCTATAATATCATGGGCTTACTGAATTCTCCTATCCTAAGGCCAACTATGAACTTACTTCAAATAAAGAAGCCTAATTTTTTAGCTTTGTTTTGCATATTTACTGATTCTGTTATATTGCAGTACTCCTTTAAATATCAACCTTCCCAAGGCCTACTGAGTTATAATCATCTTATTTGCAAAATTTCACTAAAAAAAACTGACCTTATTTGCAAAGATTAAATTAATATACAAATATTCAGGGAAACAACTACATTGCTTATAGAAAGAACTACATAGAGGCAAAGAATTCTCCCTTCAGGTGAGTTGTGTCAGATGTCAGCTAGCAACATCATACAAGGCATAATCTGTTCACAATGTCTAGGGGCTCACAGGCCTCCCTGGAGTCAAGCTCCAGGTGGAGACTTCAGTATTAATCAACTATGCCTGTGTCAGGTAAGTAAGTGGGAGCCAGCACTTCTGTGATTTCTAGGACTTCACTTCCTTGAAATGCCAAAGGATCAAACTTTGCTCTGCCTTCAAAGTGCTACTCACACTCACAGAGACTCAGTGTCCATCAGCAGGAATGACCACAGCATCCTCGTTGTCATTGAGTGAGCTATGCAAAGGACAAAGGGGTTAACAGCTCTCCAAGTGCAGTCCTGGTTCTGCTTTGTTTCAGAGCTTGAGAACCTGAGGGTTGGGTGGCCTGCCCCATCTGACACAGGGACTTCACCCCAGTCTCTCCAGACAGTTAATCAGTGGATGTCCTGATGCTGGCTAAGCAAACAAGTCTGACATCAGTCTGCGTGACAAAGGCGTCTCTGGTAGGACGCAGGGACCACTTGTCCCACAAATTCCAATGTGTCCTGTCACCCTTGAAGATTTATGACCTCACTCTTCTCAAATTCCTTTCAGGTGTTTTAACTTCAAGTCTACACTGGCATGTCAGTCTATACTTAGTCTAAATTAGCCTCTCTCATCTGTAAACGGGGAAGAGGGACAGAGAAAGTCGGCTAAGTGTCCAGGGATCAGGTGGGTAGGGGATAACTGGGGGATAATTGCTCATGTGCCATGGCACAGCAGGATTACTATGGCTGACAAACTGAATCTTTCAGGATACCTCATAGAGACGGTTTTGAATGTTCTCAACACCAAGAAATGATAAAAGTTTGAGATGATGGATATGCCAATTACCCTGATCTGATCATTATACATTACACGTACATATTGAAATACTGCATTGCACTCTGTAAATATGCATAATTACGTGTCAATTTGAATTTTTTAAAACAAGTCAATTAACTTGTCATGACCTTTTTTGTTCTGTAATTGTTTAATATAAGTTCATCATCTATATATGTCATATAACTCAGCTGTCTACTGTACACTGTTCAATATGCAGATGGCCTACATTCATTATTCCTCCAATACCATTATTAACTTAAATCTAGAAAAACTACTGTTTGAAAAAGATTCATTCCTTTAATTTATTAAAGGTATTTTTGAAATGTGATTTTTTTTTTTTTGGCAGTCACGTAATGTTATTCCTCTTACTCCCACTAAGGTTCCCAAATTTTGGATTTAACAGGTAAAATGAGATTATTCTAAATTATAAATACTAGCCTTACTAATGTTTAATATTTCATTTTTGAAAAAATATTAGTGTTGAAAAATGATGAGTAGGTAGGTAAAGGGAGATGAAAGTCTATATGGAAACAGTAACAAGAAAAGGTTTTCAAGTTTTCAACATCCTTGGTCACTTTACCGTGACCCTGCAACTGGAAGCCAGGATGGCACTGAAAACACCAGTCACCTTGGGAAGGAAAGACACCTCTAAAAATAAAATCAACAGTCCCAAGCTCTGCTATACTGGTTTCCTGGTATACAGAAAGACATGCTTGCTATTCTACTGCCACATGGGGTTTGTACCAATTAATAATTCAACATTTGGAAAGTGCTTTGAAGATAAGATGTTAAGTGCTTAAACCCATTATCAGTTTTCAGCAAACCACATTTAAAATGAACTCACCAGTTTTGTTGGAAACTGAACCATTAGTGTAAGTCTACACTTTCTTTTTCCATTTCTTTAGACCATTAGACCAACTAGCCAACACCCACACGAGACTTTTCTTCCCTTTGATCAACCTCTGAGTTCCCTGTGGGTGAAAAATTAGTCTTTGATTTTCAGAGAAAATGTAAATTCTAATAGCGTGGTGTTGCTGAAATTTGCAGTATTTTGTTTATTAGATATCCTTTCTTTTATGTATCTTAAGTTATATAATAAGACTTTACTAAATATTTCATTTGAGAAATTCTGTGAGTAGTTTTCAATTCAGTTTAATGTACTTCTGTGCTAGTTATCATCTGACCATGTATCTGTGTCCACAACTGCATTACATGTACAAGTTTAAATAATGACATAAGAACTGATTAACCTTTACACACTAAAGAATCCAATACACCATTCTATTGAAATATAAAAGTGTTTTGGATAGATAGTTTTCTTACCTATAATATATTCTGGTATTTATTTATTTTAAAACTTACAACTTATGGCCTAAGATTGAGAAATTTTTTCTCAACAAAAGATAACTAAAACTCACATGGCCCCCCACATGCACGCATGCTTTCTTTAAAAAAAATAAATAAAAATAGATCATCAAGTAGTTTTTAAATACAGACGATACTAGAGTATATCTCTGATTGAGAAATTTTTTTCTCAACAAAAGATAACTAAAACTCACATGGACCCCATGCATGCTTCCTTTAAAAAATAAACAAATAAAAATAGAGCATCAAATGGTTTTTAAATAGGGACAATAGTAGAGTATATCTTTTTCTCACCTATGTCCATTTTGGAGACAATAATTTTTCAAAATATTAATTTTTACTTCAGATCTCTGACAGTAAGATACTAACTCTACAAATGTCAAATTTTCGTGATTCTAAGAATTAAAAGGTATACTCGCATAATCTTCTTGGATATAAACTTGTTTCCCATTAGACAAGCTCAATGTTTTTCTAAAATGAGGGTTTATGTATTTTAATCTCCAAAATGCACACTTTTAATCGTCTCTGCTTTTAGAAGAGGCTTGTTACGTGATGAGTTTTTGCCACTCATCATATTTAAATATTAATACATTTTTAAACATCAGTTAACCTCAAATTTCTTATCTACATTTACTTCCCAAACACCACCCAGCCAAACAGACGCGAACTCATGAATGTGTTAGACACTGCTCATCTCAGTAGGAAAGCAGCTGCTGGCTGCAGATGTGAGAAGATCTACAAGGGCCTCCCTTACGTAACAATAACTCCTAAATCCTGCCTGGAACCCACAAAAGACTGCTCGACTCAGAAACAGTTAACATCAAAGAAGATAAGGCTAACGCAAAATTTCTCACTGACTCAGCTTGATCCTTAGCAGGTGTTCATGTAATCCGTACCTTCTAAATATGATTATATAATAAATATTTAGATAAATTATTTTTCATGGTTCACTCCTAATATTTACTTTTCTTTAGAAGAACTTCAGAATAAGCACAACCAACTTAAGTTAACAAGGAGAAGGGTGTGTATTCAAGAAAGACCCTTTTTTTGCTGTTAGCTTCGTATCTTTTTTTGTTAGTGCACACTGGTTCTATAGATTAATGCATTTCACTTTGTCATTTTCACCTCCCCACCCTTCACATGGACGAGTTGAGTGCAGGCACTGCATTTTGATCATATCCATCCCCCACCACCTGCCTTTACACCCAACCCACCGACTCCTCACTGTTTTCTTTCTCTGGTCGAATAAGAGCATTCTTTCTGCTTTTGTGTTATCTTTTTAGATTCCACATATTAGAAGAACAAACAGTATCTGTCTTTCTGAATCTGGCCTATTTCACTCAACATGATGGTCTCCAGATCCATCCATTTTCCTGGAAATGACAAATTTTCATTTTGGGTTATGGCTAAAGAATGCTAGCTCGTGTGTACAAGCCACATTTTCTTTATCCATTCTTCTGTTGATGGAACCTATACTAGTTGCATTTCTTGGTATTGCAAATTATACCACAATAAACTTTGATATGCAGGCAGTATCCCTATAGTTTGCAGACTTTGATACAAGAAAGGCCTTTTATTCAAAAATCTTCCAAAGGAGGTACCATATTTTCTCCTCTACTCTGCTAGGTTGATTAGGATAGCCAATAATGGGATAGTGGCACAAAGAAATATGCACACTCTATGTTTAAAGAAGCGCCTTGTAACATGTTTTTAACTGTCTATCACTAACATTAACTGGGCAGTTGTCCTTTAAAAATAAATAGTATGATATAGTTACCATATTGGGAGGGAGTAACTCACTTCAAATAATGTATTTTGCATCCAAATGAGCATGAAGGAAATAAAACTTGTCCAAGAGTTAGCCATGCCCTCAAATGAATGAGAAATTAACTGGCAGAGGCTAAATCTCCATGAGAACATTACTTTGAATCAAAACCAAATTTCTAAAATACTCCAGGTGATCTACTATATAATTATGGAATTTAAATACTGAAACATTGAAAAGAATGATTCTGGAATGCTTAAGAAATACAGCAATTTAATTAAGTGTTAATGTTTGCTTATTTGTTGATTGTACACAGTACTGTTTGGATCCAGAATCAGCGTGGTCAATAAGGTGAAGGCCAAGATGAGGAGGACCTTCCTAGTCCACTCCACCACGAACGCTTTTCATGTTACTTACTTCTCCCCATGCAAAGCAGTGAACGGGCCGCCTCCAAATCAGCTTGTAACTTCCTACCTCTATTTCTTTTAGGGAGGCTAAGAACACATATGCACATGCACACACACACACACACACACACACACACTTCTGAACATTTTACTCCTCTTAGGCACAAATCCTTCAACTTTCATTAACTATTCTTTTTGCATTTTCCAGTAAAAATTTAAAATGTAAATAGTACTAAAACACATAATACATTGAATTATTTCTTACTAATATATAGTCAAGTGTTTCTCTCTTGCAAAGAGAATTAGATCATATTAATAAAGAGAGCACTAGCTTTCAAAGTCTTATTAACTAGAGAAACACTATTATAATGGAAAAATAGGGCTGACAAAATCAGACAGAGTGACAAATCTTACACCTAAATCACACTTGCTACATGCTACATACCTTTGTAAGCATTTTACATGTGTTTCCGTAAGTTCCAGAAATTAAGCGAGGCAGGTTCAGATAAACATCCAGAAATGCAGAGTGTACCATCAGGAGGCACTGAGTAAGTCTCAGAACCCAGGTGCTACTCCAACTGGTGGACTGACTTCAGTTTTGCTCTGGAAGTCACCTTCTCCGCAGAGAGCCATCTGACCCAAGGTCGCAGCCCGCATCTCAGGACTAGTGCAATGAGGGCAGAAAGTTCTGGCTCTCACTGCGAGGCAGAGAGCTCAAAGGTCTCCCTGCCTCCAGAGCTCTCGGTAGGGTGCACTGAGACCTGTGCTGCTATTGCCTCACACTCTGACTTCTCCCTGTCCAGTTCAACTTTCCTCATCTTGCAGTTGCCTGGGAAAGCTTCCTGCACAATCTCAGAAATGCTCCACAGCAAACGCAGCCTAGGACCGTGTGGGAGGCAGACTGGAGACCACGCTTTCCGGCTCTGGAGTCCCTGCTCTTGGCCAGGGAAACGCCGACAGTCCCTGAGGGTTCAGAAAACAACGCTGACAGGAATTCCCATAGGCGCAACAGCCTGCAGGTCTGAAGAGGCCTCAGTAATGGTAACAGAAATTTGCTGCATGATTTCTGGACCTCACAGCCTTCTTGAGGTTCCCTAATCTTGAGGTCCCAGAGTTTGTCAACATCATGTCCTCTATGCATGCCAGCCTATTCACTAACGGATGATGGCCACGCAACAACGCTGCCGCCCTGCCCCAAGACACACATCTACTCTTGCATATCTCTAACCTTCTACAAGAGAGGTCTCAGCCACCTGCAGGGGTCCAGGCATCATAATACGGGCTGCTTTCTGCAGCAGCCAAGTTTCCAGGCCTGAGATTCTCTCTGGATTATATGATAAAGACCAAGAGATGAGCAAAAGGGAACAAACATACTCAATATCTCATTCAGATAGGAGATACATGTGTGAAATTCATTTTGGAATGATATACATCCAAAAATGTTTTGGAGTGGACATGGGGGCACACATCTGTCATCCCAGCCCTCCAGGAGGCTGAGGAAGAGAAACTGCAAATTCTAACCCAGCCTAGGCAATTTAGAGAGAGAGAATCAATGCAAAATTCTTGTGTCCAATCTGCTATTTAAAAAAAGAAATGTTTCACGACAATTTTAGTTAAGACACTTAATTAAGTAGATGTTAGTAACAGAAAATACTTCATCCTCTGATGACAGTAAACAGATCAGCCTGCAGACTGATGCAGACAGGCTCACAGCTTCCCAGAGTCAGGCTCCCCGAAACACAATTTTCCCATCCTTGGCTCCCCAGCCTCTGCCCAATGACTCCTGCCCTCGCTACTCCCTATCAGCCCCCACTGCTTCCCATGCCACCAAGGCCTGGACGCCCACCCAAGAACTGAACCCTCACTTTCTCCATAGGACTAAGAAGCTACCCCTCCAGCTTCTGACTCTGCAGCAAGCAGCCTAAGTCTGGGTCCCTCCCTGCTTAACCCTCTTTTCTCTGCTGCTCTGGTTTTTGTGCAAAAGGTCCTGTGTTGTACAAATTCTCTCTAGTAAAGATGAGAACCGACAGAAAGCAGCAGGGTATCAGCCCTCCGTAGGGACTGAGTTTCCAGGCCACAGTCTTTTAGTACTGTTACAGTTTGTATACAGATGGCCCCCCAAGCCTCATGTAGTCATGGAAGTGGCTGAATCTAGCATTTGTGATTGACTGGTTGTCTAGTTCTGGGATTGATGAAGTGAGTTCTGCACCCACCCAGGGGAGGAACCGACATACAATGTAAGGTTGGAATGGGGGCAGGTTTTTCTTTTTGGCGCAGTTTGCTCTTGCCGCTTGCAGCTGCCATGAGTGGCTGCCTCCTTTTGCTCTGGCTGCTGCCTTGAAGTGTTGCCCCAGTGCCACACCACCCTGCCTTGGAGTCAACTGATTATGGACTGAAATCCCCAGAAAGTGTAAGCTAAATAAACCTTTCCTTCCTTCACTTTGGGCGTCAGGTGTTTATCTCAACAACGAGAGAAAAGTAACCAAGACAAGTACAATGTTTAGTGACAACTGACAGCAACTTCCAAGAATGGGAAATTATTCTGCAAAATGATAAGTGACTCGAGCGAAGTTCCATGAAAACCAAACCAGGTGAACTCCTAGGTGAAGAGAAAATAAGCATCCAAAAGGTTAGGTCTATTTATGACATGTCCATCTTTTCTTTTAAAATGTATGAATATGTAATATACCTTCTTCTGTTGGAAAAGCCAGTTTCTCTTCTTGGGATGAAAAGTTGCCCGTGTAAGTAGGTATTACATAAACGTCTCTATTTTTCCTACCCCTGATTCTCTCAGTTATACATAGTTCTGATCACCTTAGGTCTGGGAAAATGTCCGCGACATTACAGGTACTGGCAAAGTCTCCTTCCAAGAATCAGACATTGTTCAAAACTGAGCAACTGCATGGCCCTGTCTGTTCTGATTTCTGCTCACTGTGGACAGCATCTTGCTCTAAGCCTTTCCAGTCATCCTCTCTTGAGGTGCAGACCAAACCCTCAGGAGAGCATCTTTGTAAGACTGCATGAGGTTCAGATATTTGTACAAACACATAAGAGCACTCGAAGACCCTACAGAGAACAGTCACACTCGAACAGGTGCTCAGTGTGGTATCAATGTGCTTGTGAAGAGTGGGATGCTTAGATTCCACTGCAAATAGTATTATGTATATTATATGTATGTATATTATATAATGAATATCCTAAAGCATCTTAATGTACTGTGCATTCACATATATAGTAAGGCACACAAAAGAGTGCACAGTACAGTAACGCTGTCTCAGTTCATAAAACCCAGTGTCATCGTGATCCCTCGGCACCTGTGCCACAAAGGAGTTCTACTCCCACACAATGATATGTCTTCTCAGAGTTTTATGGGAGCAACATCTTGATTGAAAACTCATAGCTCAATATGATCAATATAAAAAATGACTGATGCAGCAAACACCAAATTAACAGAAATGCAATTAAGTAGATATGTGACCAACTCCTTGCCTGTCACACAGGCCCCCTACCAGCTGAAACCCACAAGCAGTAGGTCTGTCTAACGCCCCATTTTTACACATTGGCTGATTAATAAGTACTGGTACAGCAACTAATAAAGAAGGACAAGTATTTCTTCAGATCAGACATAAAAATTATAACTCCTCATAATCTTTTTTGGTAAATGCCTTTAAGAATCTTGAAAGCAATGTTCAGTGGAGGAAGATGGGCAGAGAATACCAAAAAAACTCTCTGTACTGATTTTTTGTAAGTTTTTGTAAGCCTACAGTTATTTCAAAAACAAAAGAAGCTTTCTGAAAAGTAATCGCTTCCAACTCACTTTTAGTCTCTAATAAATAGTATGTAATATTATGCGCAATGCGGAACAGATAAAATACAGTCATATCAAGATAGACTCGTTTTTCCAAGAAACTATGACATCTCCCAAACCCTAGTAACAAACTTCCCACCCCAAAGTTACTAGATTCCAAACTTGATTACAACAACTTTCACAAGAAATGTCTGGGGCCTGACAGCAACAAAGACAAAGTTCATGGAAAGTTGGACGAGGTACCTGGGTGTCTCTGATTGGTCCATTCGGAATTTTTAAGTGACTAAGTAGCATTCCATTAGATAAATACTGTGTGCTACAGAACGGGATGGTCACTGTGAAGCTAACAGAAAATATGCTCCCTAAAAAGCGAGGAAGCTTACAGGACAGAAGGACAGCACAAACTCGGAAGGAGAATTAAAGGGCAGGTTAAAGCAGTAAGCAGTAAGATGATCAATTAAAATCTAGAAGTCAATGTTTTTTAAATAAAGCAAGATGGTTTATTTTGGAAAGGGCAGAAAAAAGAGAACATAGACAGCTACTCTGGAAGAGTAAGGGGCATCAGAAAGGAAAATACCCCAAAATTCAATGTTTTTACTATAAAAACATCTGAGAGCTTGAATACTTTCTTCTGATGTTTTTTGGATGCTTATTTTTGTTTCATTTCTTAATGCATTTTTCAAAGGAAATTATCTGATCTCATTTATCTAAATCTTTTGAGACATTCTTTATCCGTCTTCTCTTTTTTACCCTGGCAAAGAACCTCGACTTGTAAAAGTGCAAACGTGTCAGCTGAATCCCGGTTTAATTTGTTAATGCTCAGCAATTTTCTGAGGGCAACTGCGATCAGTGCCTCAGCGAACCCCTCACTCTCTGCTAATGTCACCTTCCCAAGGACACTGTCTCCAGAGGTCAAAGGACTGGCAGGACCTGGTCACCCACGCCATGAGCTGCTCATTGCCAGTCCTACTCCTGGCAGCCACTCAGCCTCCTCCCAACACACCTGCTTCA
>RJWT010023121.1:0-16938 GCA_004365215.1 Cuniculus paca | reverse complement strand
GTCTTTGTTTCCTCTCCAAATTCCCTTTGAGTGTCTCTCCAGATCAGAATCTGTGGTAACTTTTCGCTTTCTTGGGGACTCACAGTCTCCCCCTGTCTACCATTTATGGTATAAATTCTGAGCTCTGTCTGTCTCATAACCTCTTTCAGAAAAAACATTTTGTCTCTGCAAGTTACTCACAGTCACCAGGCTGGCCGTCTGGGAACCTAGACATGTTTCCTCTTCCCTGCAGCAATAAGCTTCAGCCTTGACCGCTGGTGAATGCCGGAAGTCCACAGAGTAGACAGGAAATTCCAGTTCTGTCACTTTTCAACTGGACTTTTGGAAATATTTACCATCTTCTCTGAGTTTAAGTTTTTTCATTAATAAAATAGGGGTAGTTGAACCTCAGCCACGGGTTTTTAATGGATATTTATTAAAAATAATATTAGCCACATTGGTACAGGTTTAATACATCGTAAGTACTCAATAAAATCCCTTTCAACTAACATCAGTATTAAATTACCCATCAGTTTTAGAGTTGGCTTTAGGAATAAGAAAAAAATACAATACTAACTACCTGTTCAGGATTTTTAAAAGATCAAATTGAGGCTTTTTAAGTTAAAAATACATTGGAAATGAAATGGATCATTTGAACACATCGATTTAAGTAAACAATTTATGGAAAATAGGTAAAATGCCAGCAACCATCTCTGCCTCCTTTCCAGGCCCTTCTCGAGGGAACCCTCGGCATCCAGGGAGCTGTGTTGCTCAGACCACTTCACTACAGAGTCTGCAGATGCGTCCCCCTGGCTGGAGCCGGGTCAGACTTCTTAAGCGGGGGTCCAAGCTGAGAGCACACAGGTAGCTTCTTTGTCACCAAGGCCACTCCATCAACACGCTGATTGTGCACTTCCAGAGTGGCTGATAATGAAGACTGGCTGACTTAGTTTTCCACATAGCATGTCAGGGACTTTTCCGTGGAAGATGCTTTCTAGAGGGCAGTAACACACAATACAAAATAAGTCTCACTCTGGCTGGCCCCACGTATGTTGGTGTACATGCCTTTGCCCCGGACGTCCTAGCTCAGACCTTCTAATCCTTCCCTGGAAAGGCCTCCAGTTGTCCAGGTTCTTTGCCACTGCCTAGAAATTTGAACTGATTCTTACACTGGTTCACTTCTCCTCCACACAAACTGAATAATCAGTTGAACCACTCACATCTCTGCCCACAGGGAAAATTTTTCCTCTCCGCTACCTTTGAGATCACCCCTGGATGTGGCTATACTGCAATCGCAGTCCTTTCTAAGCCTACTCCCACACAACCAAGCTCGCCCCTCTATCATCAACCATAGGATTTTTTTTCCTTCTCCTTCCATTGGTCACAAGGGACCACTGATCTGGCCACTGCAGTGAGCTGGGGGAGAAGGCTGATGCGGCCACAGAGGCTGGCATAGGGATGTGGGCTACTCTGCTCATCACTGCCCATGACCTCCGGTCCTGCTGAGGGGTGATGCCAGAGGGACTTTGCAGTCTTACAAAGAGCTACTTTGCGGCTTCTCTTGAGCCTCAGCAGCTGTGACAGCTTATAATAGGGAATTTCAGGTATGTGGTCACTCAGTGCCCCCTATTTAAGTGTTACTTCACTACCAAAGCCCAGTAACACTCCAGGAGCTGTTTCTCAAAAAGTGTGTGATTGCGTGCAGCAGACAGCACAGCCTCATTCTAGAGCCGGGGGCCTGGTCTGTGATCCTGCCTCTGGGACTTGCCACAGATGTCACAATAAATCTTTTCCCACCACCACCAACTCCAGCACTTAAAGGTCAGAACCGCTTGCACAGCAGCCTGAGAGTCTTACAGAGCCCTTTCTTGTCCCAGGTCCCACTCAAAGTTATTCACCTTCTATGTCCATCACATGGACAGGGGAGGCTTCCCTTGGAGTGGCTTATGTTGTCTGAGAACCAAGGGGCCCACCAGCACCCGTGCTTACTTATCTACAGCAGCAGTGTAAGGCACAGCAGCTTTCTTTTTGCTTTGGGGAGATTCCCCTGATGTGCATCTGAGCGTGGGGCCCTTGGAAGTTCTTTTGCAAGAGAACATCCCTGGGTCTTCAGAGGCTTGTCTCCCAGTCTCTTCAGCATGCTCGTTGCCTCTTGCTCATTCAGTTAACATTTTGTAACACATCAACGTAATCTTCTGCACGATGTGTGCGCAGTCGCACTTCTGGACTGTAGTATGGTGGACAGTGGGTGTTAACACAGATGCAGGACAAAGCTGTAAATATATGTTCAGCCCAGTCCACATGACTAAGACTCCTCTTTCCTGATTAAAATGGGAACAAATATATCCTCCAAAGTAACAGTCATGTACCACAATCCTGATCAGGAGTGCTGCTTGGTCGAATTTGCCCTTCCACAGGATCTACTCAGTTTCTGCAGGGCCGTGTTGGGAAACTGAGTAGAGCATAATCGGACAACCACTCCTGCATCCTTTAGGTTTTTAACTGCGGCACTAATCTTTGCCATATTCCGAGGCTTAGATGCTTATTTTTATTCACTATTTTTGATGGAAAGTGAGAGACCTAAGGCTTTTTCAGAACTTTTAACTCAGCTTTCTCCACTATGGTAGATCTTGCCCCACAGGAAAGAAACCTAGTATGTATGCTACTGCACTTCGACCAGGATTCCACCTCTTCATATCCCTCACAGCCCCTGCTCCAATAAGGGGGGTCGATGACTTTCAATACCTTGTACATCAGTATCAGCACACCTCATGTTTCCAACAGCCCTCAAAACATGTGCATTCCTCTTTCCCTGGTGCACGATTACCCTAGTAAATAATTACAGGCTCCTTTGGAGAAGAACTAGGGAGTCGATGGAGCATATACCTGCCATGGTGCTACAGGATTCTTCTTCTGGGCCACCCAGGATTCGATGAGTTCCAGATGAGAAAGTTGTCCTAAAATGGACAACAGAGAAAAGATGATGAGTTCTTACTGGGGAACTGGTCCTCAGCCTCCCAGTCATTCATCCTTAATTTCTTTTAATAGTATAAATTAAGTAATGTCCTTATTTGCTACATATCTGTTTTGCCTCTAGGGATATTGGATTCTATTAATCATCTGTAAAACTTTCTATGGATTAGGTACACCTTGTCGGCTGCCATCCCAGTATTTATGATCATGGCAACTTCCTCAACAAGAAAGAGACACAGGCAGAGACAGAGACACAGAGAGAGGTCTGCCAAGCTTCTAGAGGGAAAATTGCTGCTCCAGACCTATATTATTCCCCAGTGCTATCACCCACATTGTGAGCAGTGAGCCAGATTCTTTAGAATCCTCCTGTACCTACAGCCCTTTCCCGCTGAGGGCAGCCACTACTGAATATCTTAGGGACGCCAGTGACCCTGTCACCAACATGATCCTGATGGTATTAGTATACAGTTTGTTCTTTAGACCCTGCCCTGGAACATCTTTAATTTATCCATTCCAGCATGCTGAAGTCTCCCCTAAGTCTTAGCTTCTTCCTCTAATGTTTGCCACAATGACGCTGGCTTTTCAGCTTCACTCAGTATGGATGACCATTTCCCTGGGCAGCAAGTATGTGCCCCATCTTCTTTTTGGTCTCCTTGCCAACATGTCAAATGCTGTGTCCCAAGCAAATACCCTGAAGCCAACAAATCCTTGTTTGTACAGTCTGACATTCCAGCACCCCACTCAAATTACTCTCAAATCCAACCCTAGGGAGTGCTCCCCTGGGTTCTGTGGGTGCAAGCGAGCTAATTTTCATCATTCCTTAGGGAGATAATTTCCCCCCTTATCAGACCCAATAGTTCTCCACCAGCATCACACTGGGATTTAACTTATCCACCTGGCACTCGGCAGAAGAGATGGGGAGCTCTTGATGGGAGGAACGCCCAAGCATCTCCCTACACAGGGAAACACAGCTCTCAATAGGGCAAGATGTGCTGGCCTGCAGCTCTGAGGCTTCTGGAAGACCAGAGAGCCAGATTCCTCAGGAACATCCACCCAGATGTCCTCATCCTTGTTTCAGAGTTCCAATCTCCCAGCCAGGGAAAATGAATGTAACAGATGTGACATGTCTGCCTCAGCTGGTGATTATATGTTGTAAGGGATCTGTGTTCTATCAAGCCCTCAGCCTATGTCAGCTTTTCACTGCAGGAGAGAAGGGCCTGGAACATAGTAGGTACTATTAGTTAAATGCATAGATAGATGCATGGATGGATGGATGGATGGATGGATGGGCAGATAGATGGATGGATGGATGGATGGGTGGGCAGATAGATAGATGGATGTTGGATGGGTGAATGGATGAATAAATGAATGGAACTAAACAAGTAGTGGTTTGAAAAAGCATAGAGGTTACTAAAAAACACTAGTTTTATATTATTTTGAAATAAGGCATAAAGTGTAGATAAGAACACATGAAAGAATCCAGGTTCTATTTTTCTAGAAGAAAAATGATTCATTTAGCCCTCTATTATCTCTATATATGTGATAAATCATTACCGTGAATTATTCACAAAATATTACTTCACTGTGTTTCTCCCATGTTTATGAAACAAAACTGTAAATCTGAGGCATAGAATATTGTATTGAAATTATTTTGCACAGAATAAAATAATAGTGAAAGTCAAGGTTACGTTAAGACCACTTACAAATTGCTTTTTTAATGTAATAAGCAAAACATTTAAAATGCTTCAAATTTATATTTGTGTTTATTGGAAACTGAAATTTTTATATATTTCAAAGTTATATTAGTAAACAACCTGATTCAGGAGGGTAAATCAGCAGGAAACTATATGTTGATCTTATGAAAAACAGTAGGAAATAGTAACATTTAGACTGCTCAGAATTCTACTTAGACAAAAAATCTTATTTGGCAAATGTTTCACCATAAGAATGTTAGTCTTTGTCAGAGGGACAACTGCCTATAATTTTTTTCTACTCTGTGGGTTGTCTTTTCAGTCTGTTGATTTCTTGTGTTGTGCAAAAGCTTTTTAATAAGGCAAGAGCCTAGTTGTTGATTCTTTGTAGTATTTCCTGTGCAGTCTGGGTTTTGTTCATGAACTCTGCCTACCCCTATGTCTTCAAGATTACTACTTACTTTCTTTTCGAGTACATTTAGTGTTTCTGTTTTAATATTTAGGTCTTTGATCCATTTTGACTTTAGTTTAGTGCATGGTGATAGACATGGGTCTAATTTTAGTCTTCAGCATATGGAAAGCCAATTTTTCGAGCACCATTTAAGAGACTGTCTTTCTTCCAGTGAACATGTTTGGCCCCTTTGTCAAAGATAAAGTTGAGTCTGTGAATATAACTTAGTGGCATAAGCACCTGCCTAGCAAACACAAAGTCATGAGTTCAATTTCTGGTACAAAGAAAAAAAGATGACTGAATATTTTTAGAGTTACATGTGCATCTTCTATTCTGTTCCACTGATCCTCAGGTCTGTTTTGTTGCCAATAACATGCTGATTTTATCACAGTAGCTTTGTAGTATAATTTCAGGTCAGGATTTTGATGCCCCTGCCCTGTCATTGTTGTCCAGGATTGCTTTTGCTATTTTAAGTCTCTTTAGTTCCAAATGAATTTTAGAAATGTTTTCTATAGTTCTGCAAAGTATGTTAATGACATGCTGATCGGGATTCCATTAAATTTGTATAACAGTTTTGGGAGTAGGGCCATTTTCACTGTATTGATTCTTCTTATCCATGAGCAGGAGCTATTTTTCTATTTTCTGAAATCATCTTTGATCTCCTTTTTCAGATTACCATAATTTTCAATGTATAGATCTTTTACTTCCTTTATTACACTGATTCCTAAGTATTTCATTTTTGGCTGCTATTGTAAAGGGTGTGATTTTTCTAATTTTTCTCTCTGTGAGTTTGTTGTTTGTGTACAGGAATGCTGTTAATTTTTGAGTGTTGACTTTGTATCCAGCTACACTATTGAATTTGGTTATATCCAGAACATATAAAGAGTTGAAAAAAATCAGGCCTCCCAAATTCAAAGACCCAATCCAAAAATGGGCATCTGTGAGAAACACACACTTCTCAGGTGAAGAAATACAAACAACAGATAAATATATGAAAAAATGTTCAACATCACTGGTCATTCAACAAATACAAATTTAATGACACTGAAATTCCATCTCACTTCTGAAAGAATGGCTATCATTAAGAAATCAACCAACAATAAATGCTGGCAGGGCTGTGGGGGAAAAGGAATCCTTTTGCACTGCTGATTAGAGTGTAGACTGGTGCATCCACTGTGGAAATCAGTGGAGATTCCTCAAAAAACTATGACTAGAGGTGCCATTCAACCCAGCTACTCCCCTTCTGTGTGTCTTACCAGAAGAATTAAAAAGCATTATGCCTTAGCGATATATGTGCACCCATCTTTACAGCAGCACAATTTGTAATAGCTAAATCTTGGAAACAACCCAAATGCCCATCAACCAAGGAATGGATAAAAAAGATGTTTTTTATATATATAATGGAGTACTACTCAGCCATAAAGAAGGATAAACTCAAGACTTTTACAGGTAAATGGATACAATTTGAGACCATAAGTGAAATAAGCCAGACCTATATGTGTAAACACTGCATTGTCTCACTAATGTAAGAAGGTGAACAAGTAAATAAGACCCAAAATGCTCAATAGCTATTGTGAATTGGGAGGAAATTACTCAAAAGAAAAAAGAAACTGCCTGGGGGAAGGAAGGAAAAGAAAAGGGGGAAAAACACACACACACACACACACACACACACACATACACACTCATACACTCACACAAGATAGTTAAGATAGTTATACATCCAGTTTCTCTTAGTTCATTGAAAAGAGAGATTGGTGCTAATATTGCTTGGACAATATTTCATTCCTATATCTTGTACTCTGAGTAACTACTATGAAGATAACAATATGCAATGTATTTAATTATTGTTACTCTCCTACTAGACTGATGTGAAACTCAGTTTCATTTTATTTCTATTTTTCTTGTTCTTCTCTTTAAACTAGGAAAAAAAATGTTAGTCTTTAAAAATATCCCAGGCATTGATGTCACAAAGTGAATCAGAACCAAACAGCTGAAGGAAACAATAAAATTGGAAGCAAAGACGTTGCATAAAAACCCTTTGAAAGCAAAGCAGCCGATGTGTAAAAGAGACAAAGTTAAAAACCCCAAGTGAGGCACACTACCAAGATAAAATCTATTCAGTGTTTCAGTGAATAATCGTATTCTTTGCACACAAGATCTTTACCTTCATGCTTCTAACATTGGAAGCAAAGGTAATAAATACTCAAAACTTCACTGTCTAATTTTACTGCAGCCTAAGGTGCTTTCTCTGCTCGTGAGCCCTTAGCTGCTGCCTCCAGGTGGTGGTGGAGCCGCGGAGGACCCGCTGCTGTGCGAGTTCACGGCAGGACAGGGATGTCACCTCGGGAACTTAAAATCAGCCCCAGTGGGCGTGTCCACGTTACTGGAGTTGGCAGACACTGCCTAGCAAGGTTCTTTCTTTGTTCAGAACCCTACCAACACGCCCTGGCAGCATTCGTCCTTGCCGTAAACATTTGAGAAAGGTCTCGGTTTTCCCTGAGCAGGAACTGAAGTCCTAAATGTCTCGGAATCCATACCGGTGACCAATGATGTTTGAGCGATGTTCCATTTCTATGATTCCTGGAACCAAGCATTGCATTACGACGTCATCATAAAGTATGGAAACCTGGTTCATTATCAAGAAGCACTTTTGCTGTGCACCCCACCCGGATTATTATCATGGTATCTCTTTCTGTGTCTACTCAGAGCTGTGATAGCTCTGTACAACACAGCAAGCAGGAGACAGATGGATAGAGATGGCTTTACCTCGGGGTGGCTAGTCCTCTGGGGAACAGGGACACAGAGCGGGTGATAACTGGTGCCTCGGTCACGGTTCATTCCTCCCAGGCAGTAACTCATCCTGGAAGCTTCTAAAGGCAAGAAATGTTACAGCAAGAGGTTTTTTTTCTTCATGATGTCCACTGAGTTCGGCCTACATGAAAAATACCTTCATTATTTATGCCATGATCGGTTTGCCAATTTTACTATTTAATAAATAACTACCCTGACCTTATTACACGAAAAGATATTCAAAGCCGGGCGTGGTGGCTCATGCCTGTAATCCCAGCACTCGGGAGGCTGAGACAGGAGGATCGTTGTGAGTTTGAGACCAGCCTGGGCTACAAAGTGAGCTCAAGGCCAGCCTGAACGGCATAGTGAGACCCTGTCTCAAAAGCAGGGCTGGGGATCTAGCTCAGCAGTCTAAGCGCCTGCCTGGCAAGCGCAAGATCGTGAGTTCAATCCCCGGTGCCGGAAAAAAAAAAAAAAAAGATATTCAACTTTTTCCTTGTCTGCATTTTAGGCATTTGTTTCATCATTATGAAAATTCCCATAGTGAATAATAAATTTCACAAAACTGCCTGGCTATCCATTGAGAGCACAGGCAAATGATGACATGCTCACATAGTTTCTTTCTAAATCCAAGGTATTTCTCCGGTAAAACTAATGAAAGAATATTTCAGGTCTTTCCACCACCTAGACACTTCTATAGTTCCATACTGAACTGATACTGGCTGTTAAGGGTATTGGAGAAATGGGTGGGAGAGAGGAAGGAGGGGAAACAACAGAGACCACACTAAGTTCTTTGTCAAGCAGAGGTAAAAGTGTGAAATTACTAATTATTTTTGACTTGAATTTCAGGTGTTAATTAGGCTCTTTCTGGAAGCATGAACAGAGAAACAATTGTGTTGTTTCACGTAATAGGAATGTATTTGTGAAATGACAGACAAAATGTACACATGTTTCATGAGAGATACAGGTAAATAAAGACAATACTGGACAGAAGTTATTGGTTCTTCTCTTGAGGACCTTGAATAAAATTCCTAGAACCCAATGCCCTCATGTGTGAAGAGGCTAATAGATCACGTTTCTAATTCTTTAATCTGAGTATCCTTAAAGTGATGAACAATAACTCTAGTGACACACCCAAAGTGAATCTTACAGCCTTTGTGTATTCGACAATAATAGCAAGAAATTGCTATTTTCTTTTAAGTAAGTATAAACAATTTCAGATTGATGACCATTTAGTCTTTTTCTTAAACATAGAAAAGAAGCAATACATTTAATATTTCCACAAACATTATTGATTATAGAATCATATTGTATCCTATACTAAATGAATCTCAGAACTTACACAATTTGATATTGCATAATAATTAAATAGCAAGATAGCTTTATTAGTAAAACATTATATATTTCCTTAATTACTGCTGGGTTCATATGTGATGGTGAAAGATTAAATGCATTCCTTCTAAAACTGGAAGAAAGAAGGTCATTCTCTGTATCCTTTCTCACCACTCTTATATAACACTGTACCAGTTGTTCTAAAGAGTACATGAAAAATAAATAAAAGACATACATACTAGACCATGAAGTCAAGTTGTCTTTATTTACTGATGCCATGACCTTTAGAGATGTACAAAAAAGTTAAAATTCATTTGTTAATTTAGCAAGTTCACAGTATAATTATCAATGTATAATAATTAATTATAGTTCTCTCTACAATAATTAAAAATGGGAAATTAAAATGTAAAAATCTGATTCCAATAAAAATAGAAAAATCATTAATACTTAGGGATAGATTTAATCAAGTTTACCTATTGATCCAATGCAATTTAATTCAAAAATTTAGCAGGACTTTTTAATAAAAATTAACAAGTTGGTTTTATAATTATATAAAAATATGAAAGATATAACAAGGTCAAAATTATTGCAAAAAAGAAAAACAAAGTTGAAGGATATAGGATACATGATTTCTCAACTATAAGTCTATAGTAATTATGCCAGAGTAAAATTTGTATAAATATAGACTCATAGATGAATGGAACAGACAAGAGAATTTACAAACAGATCCATACATTTTTTAATCCAAGGTGGAAAGGGAACGAGGATGGTCATGTTAACAAATGGTGCTGGAACAACTGGCTATCTAACCAAGATGGGTAACACAGAATCTTAACCCTTAACTTTCATCACACTCAAAAATTAACTCCTAATGAGTAATAGCCCTAAAACAAAACAAACAAAAATAAAACATTTAGAAGAAAGCATAGGAAAACATTTTTTGCTGCTTCCAGGTAATAAAATATTTCTTAGATAGGATATAATAGGTGCAGACTATAAAAGAGATAAATGATGCACAGAAGTTAATCAGAAGAAAAACCTGCTTTTCAAAAGATTTCATTGAGGAAATGTGTATTAGTCACTTTTCCATCACCGGAACAAAATACATGACACCAGCAATTTAAAGAAGGAAAGGTTTATTTTGGCTCACAGTTTCAGTGCTTTCAGTCCATCATCAACTGACTCCAAGGCAGAAATGATATGACAGAAGAAAGCTATTTACCACATGGTATCAAGAAGCAGAGAGAGAAGGAAGGACCAGGGGCAGGAATATACCCTTCCAGGTCACACTCAGAGACCCATCCCTTCCAGTCAGGCCCCACCTCTGACAAAAAGACTTTTGGGAGAATTTTAGATCTAAACCATAACAAAATGCAATTTTTTAAAGAAACAATGAAATAATTTGGCAGTTTTTCATACAAAAGCACTCACCATCTAACCCAAACTAGATGTTTAACTAAAGAAATGAAAACATTTGTTCACAAAGTCACTTACTCATGTATATTCTTAGCAACTTCATTCACAAAAGCCAAAAAGTGAAAATGATTCAATGTCCTTTCACAGGTGAATTGATATAAATACAACGGAATCGCCAAGCTACCAACAAAATAAAAATGAACAAATTACAGATACACTTATAGAAATGTCAGAAAACATGCTGAACAAAAGAAATTAAACAAAATATTCATCACTCATTGATCTAGATGAAATTTTGAAGAGAGAAATCAAATGTACAGTGAAAGCACACAGATGTACAGTTCCGATGGTTAGGTGGTATTATGCTTATATCTAAGTGTCCCTCTTAAGCCTCACGTGCTCATAGGTGGGGCTTTTGAGAAGTGACTGGATCATAGGATATGATACGCATCAGTGGGTTAGCCCACTGATGAGTTTATGGCTAAATGTGAAGTCAGGAGGTGTAGCCCAGCAGGAGGAGACGGGTCATTGGGGCGTGGCCTGGAAGGGTCTATCTCTCTCTTTCTCCCTTGATCCCTGTTCACTTTTCACTACTATGCCATGAGCTGACTCCCCTCTGTCATGCCCCTCTGCCATGCTGCCGTGCCTCGGAGTTATAGCCTGAAACCTCTACAAACTGTGAGCCAAAATAAACCTTTCCCTCCTTTAAATTGTAGGTATGGTAAAGGAGCAAGGGGGAAGTTTTGGTGATGGGTATGTCCTCTCAGTTATTTGTGGTTGGGGCTACTCAAGTACACACCTCTGTCAAAGCTCATCAAACTGTACATATAAAAATTTAAAAGGATTTGTCTTACTTTCGGATTTTTTTAAATTTAAAGCCTAAAAACTGCCACAATTTTCACAAAGTTCAGAAAAAGAACATAGTATAAATTAATCTGTTGGCACATGTTTATAATACTTTACCCTATGTATTTGACTACTTAATCTTTGATTTGCCTCTTTACTTGACAATAAATCTGTAATGTATTTATGGAGTTAGTAGAAAGATGATTTAACTTTTCCTTTAACAAGGTTTTAAAAAATTATTAATCATTTATATGAGTACTTTTACTCCAGGGTTAAGTACCTTTTAGTATTTAATATTGTGCCTTTTCTTGACTTTCATCTATACCTCTGTTTTATCTCTAGTTTTGCTCTATACATCCTTAGCTTACCAGAATTTATCTGAAATTAATGTATCTTCATATATATTAAAGTCTTACAACATTATATTTTTATTTATCCCTTACTCTGTTTTTGATATGTTTATTATGTATTTATGCAGTTTGTTTTAAATATCTAAACACCTTTCAAAGAAATAAAAAAATTTATATTTTTTATATTTATCAGTATACACAGTTTTTTTGTACTCTTTATGATATTTTTTACTCATTATATATCCAACTTTTCCATCATTTCTCTTAAACCAAAGGTCTCCTTTATATATACTTATAAGTGATAGCTTCCTTCAGATTGTTTTTCTGAAAAACATCTTTATGTTTGAAGGATATTTTCAGTGCATATGAAATTCTAGAGTAAAAGAGGCTGTATTTAGCATTTTGAATATATCATTGCATAATCTTTTTATCTTGCATTGCCTCTTACAAGAAACCAGTCAGAATTTTTGTCTGTGTGTACTACACCTTTTCCCCCCAATTGCATTTAAATGTATCTAGTTTATCTTTGTTCTCATAAATTTGAGTCTGACGTTCTGGGATTAATTTTATGCATACCTATTCCACTTGGACTGAGGTGATATTCACTTACCCACTGTATCATCATTGCTTCTGTACAAATCAGTCAAGTCCTTTAGCTTTTGATGCATTCTCCTCCTTGTATCCAAACCAGCATCTCTACCCAGAATTCACAGAAGCATATAGCTCACCTGCAAAGAACGTTTCCCTTGGCAATCAGTTTGTAGAAGCTTCCCAACACCCAATGTGCCTCAGGGTCCCACAGGGAAGTATGATTTATGTAATGTCTTGGTTTTTCATGGTGTTGCCATTGAAGTAAAAGTCTTCCATATCCTTTCAAATAGCTGCCTATACTAGCTATTTCCTAAGGCAGTCTAATGAAAAGAATGTGGTCTTTTAGATGCACACTTGAATTCAAAATTTAGACTCTGCACTTGCTAACAGAATCATTTGGCTAGTATTAATACACAAAATACCATCTATTTAATGAACACCCTTTAGGAGATGCCGCTGAAGAATAATGATCCTGTTACATAATGCTGGGTCACCTTGCAAAGCTGGAACTGGCGCTAAAAGCCCCACCAAGACTGAATAGCAGGCCTCGTGCTAGCTGGAGATTCTACAGTTAAACTCTGCCAAGTGTTAGGTAGTCATAGTAGCAAATTGCTCACATTGTTCTTAGAAATAAAAAGTGGTGGCCCACTCAAGCTAATTTCATAGTGTTGATTAGAAAAAGGAAGAAGCTGCAGTTCCAAAACCTATCTTTAAATGCCTAATAAAACATAGGTGCTTTATGATTATTAAAAGGAATGCTTTCCAGAAAGTTGTCTTTGTTTTGCAGATGTATAATATGAATTGACAGAAAATCAACTTCCATCAGAAGTAAAAAGTGTGATCACAATTACTGGAACTGATACATATGAGTGTACATACACTTTAATTCAGTAAATGGTACTGCATAGAAAGAAGTGCTTAATAATCATCTGTTATATGTCTAATATCTGATTTTATCCACTAACTTTGCTTAATAAAAATTTGCAGTCAATAGAGAAATGTGAAACCTCCTTCCAAGAAGAGTAATTTCTGAAACTTTTAATTCCACATTATTTATGACAGGATTTGCCTTCCTTTCAACAGTATGTTTACTGAGTATCTACTGTATGTCAAACTCTGTGTTAGAAAATGAGGGCATAGTGAATAAGACTTTTATAGGATCTAAATTAGTTAGCTTTCCTATTGCTGGGACATTATACTTGACACCCACAATTTAAAGGAGAAGAGGTTTATTTGACTCATGGTTTCAGAAGACCTAGTCCATGGTTGGCTGGTTCCAAGGTAGAAATGGTATGACAGAAGGGCATGGGAGGGTAAAACTGATCACCCCATGGCAGCCAGAAAGCAGAGAGAGAAAAAGGAAGAACATAGGAGCCAAGAACAAGAGTTAACAGACCCTACGGGAACAGGGCTGCTTATGCAGAAGAAAGTATCAAAAGGAAATGAACTAAATTCTTAGTTTCATTCTTGCTCTTCTCTAGACATCTGTTGGGGCCATGGTACTGAGGGAGTATTTTTGCAGGTGAGATCCCCAGGGAAAAAAACACATGTGGAGCCAACATCTGCAAAACAGAAAGCAAGATTCTTTATTGTCCAGCCCTTATATGTGTTGTTATCACATATTCACATTTTTGTATACTGAGTTAACTGTGTAGCTCACGCAGAGTTGCCTGTGCTGAGTCATGGTTATGTAAGTGTATCCTGCTGTGCACCTGCACTAGACAGTGTGGTTATATCCTCATATGTCTTCAGATGCCCCAAGCTTTGAAGTAATCTGCAGTGGTTCTCCACAATGATAGATTTTGCTAGCCTGGGACTTAGCTATCTCTACCGTGACATCTGCCCAACTTGGTGCCCGACGCAGAGAAGCAACTTATCTCTTTAAGAGTAATTTCCATGTTCTCCTTCTAGTTCCAGAAATAAACCTCCCACTCCCTTTTTGCACATACACCAAGCCCTCTCCAATCCCAAGACTCCACAACCACCCAAGCGCTCCACCCCCTGCCCCCAGTAAATCTTTGTTTCCTCTTTTGCGCAGGCAGATGCTCCTTCAAATCAGCTGTTAATATGTCATTTTGCCCACCTCCCAAACTCCTCCCCAGCCAAACCTGACAAAGGTAGCTTCACTTCTTTGCTCTCCCTGAGAGCCCCTGCACCTCTTTGCAGCTCTCCCGTGCCCACATTAAAGGCCTATCTATACTTTGTCTCTTTCTTATCTTTTCTGTGCTGCCTCAGATTGAGTGCCAAAAATAATCACATAACATCCTAAAATGTTTGATGATCTAAATTTCCTGAGTCAACTGTATTATGAGACATCCCTGGATTTCATTTCCATCTGAACTTGCAGCACCTAACAGATCAGTGCTACTCAATGCATGGGCCACTTAATCAGTAGCATCAGCTTGTGGGAAGTGCAGATCCTCAGTTCCCATCTGTATTAGTTTTCTAGTGCAGTAGTGACAAATCACCTTAAGCTGATCACTTAAAACAACAGAAATTTATTCTCTCATAAGTCTGGAGGCCATAAGTCAAAGTCAAGGTGCCAGCAAGACTACATCATCTCCAAAGGTTTTGGGGGCAGAGAGATCCTTCCTCTCCTCTTCAGCCTTCCTAACTTGTGGCTGTAAAACCTCAATCTCTGTCTTCATGGGACAGTCTCCCTGTTGTAATCTCCTTTTCTGTGTGTTAGATTTACCTCCCAGAGAGATAATCCACATGATCTAAACTTAACATTCTTAAATTTAATTATATCTTCAGACTCCATTTTTCTAAGGTCATATTCACACATTCCAGGTGTTAAAATGTGAATATATCTTTTCTGTGGTCAGCATTTGACCTATTACACCATCCATTAAATCAAAATCCCTGGGTATACAGGGCCCAGGGATCTATGGCTTAACGAATACTTCATGTGATTCCTTGATATTGAATTTTGAGACTCATATTCTTGTTGCTCAGCTGTTTTCTGTTATCGGTTTCCCCTAGTCAACACTTTCCTGCTTATGGTGCCTGAAAGAGATTTTTACGAGAAGCATGAAATGTTCATTCTGGATTGCAGAATGATGACATATTCATATAGTCTTCACATGAGCATATATTTGTCATGATTATTTTCAAAAGAACCCACGAATTAACCTTTTCTTGTTCACATGAATAAAAAAATATTTATTTAGGGCTTGAGTAAAAATGCTGTAATATCAGAGCAGAGTGCTTTGTGCACAGAGCACTTCTTCTATGCCAAAAAATATGGAAATCAAATGAGAATTTTCAAGAAAAACAGAAATGAACAGTATCATTTGCCATGTCAATGATGTTAAATCTCTTCAAAATTAGAACTATTCTTCTTTCAGAAAAACCATTAGCTGTCATCCCCAAAAATTATGATAAAAATAATGAAAACTATACACATGAAATTTTAAGTGTTTTTAATTTTGGAAAAAATAAGGTAAAAGGTAAAAAAGAAGCAAAGCATGTTATGTCCTAATCCCATTATCCTTTAAGATTTTCTCTTGTTCCAAGGTCAAATCTGCTACTCATTTTATAAATGAGCCAGACCTAAAGGTTAATTGTATTCTAAAAACCTACAGTGGTCTTGAAATGTCAAATGAAAATACGTTTAAATTGTCTTATCTTTACAAGTTCTTAAATATTCATAAAGCGTTAGTACTGACCTTGTGATGCGAATTCTATTTACACTTTTCATATGGAAAACTCGGTTTGCAGGTGGTAAATGATGGATAAATAGACAGACAGATACTCAAAACAATCTGGTAAAACTGAAAAATCTAGTCCAAGTACTTTCTACACATTTTGAAGTATACAGCAGCAAAGAGACTTGACGTGGTTGAATAAAGGAGGAGCCACATTGGAGCTACTCAGAGAACATCAACTAAAAGCACAGGCCACAGGAGGAAAGAGAGGCACATAGATCCTGATACCCAAATTAATCTGAAGTACGAGACTTGTAGATCAAACAAAACGTAGACATAGGACTTTACAAAGCAGCAATCCAGCCCACAGGTCTGCCAGTGGCATACCACCTACTTGCCAAGCAAGATCAGGCATACTGTGAAGTCTCCAAGAAACAGATGCACTGCAAAACTGTGGATTAACTCAAGCCAAATGGTACAGATTTGGAACACAAGGCCCCCTGCCTCTTGTGCTTTCCTTTACACAGAGGATGCAGCAGGCTGGCAGCAAATTTTGCCAGTACAGCTCCCTCCCCAGTGGGCTGCCAGCTTTTCTTTTTTGTTGTGCATCCTAACGAACTGCAACTTGTAACAATAACAAGGTAAGGGACCACAGCAGAAATGATCCATGACCTTTCCTGCCCTGAGACCAGTAAAAGGGACATAGACGCCTGGGATTTAAACAGCCATGGCACTTACCCCATGGGAGAAGAGATTTAAATGGACTGAGCAGCCTTGGGCTGCCCCTGAGATGGTGACAGAAGCAATGAGTCAGGAAGGCTAAGGACCACAGTGGCACAGTGGCACATGATGGGGGCAGCAACAGC
>RJWT010023119.1:0-16938 GCA_004365215.1 Cuniculus paca | reverse complement strand
GCGCTTAGACCACTGAGCTAGATCCCCGGCCCTTGTCTTTTTGAGACAGGGTCTCACTATGCCGTTCAGGCTGGCCTTGAGCTCACTTTGTAGCCCAGGCTAGTCTCGAACTCACAACGATCCTCCTGTCTCAGCCTCCCGAGTGCTGGGATTACAGGCGTGCGCCACCACGCCTGGCTGAGTTGCTTTTTTCTGAGACAGCTTCTCTCCCTTCACAGTTCCTGCAAGCCTTGCCCTCGCTCTGTCCAAACGAGCCCGGAACTTACTCCTCCTGAGCTTCAGCTTCCTGAGTGCTGGGTTACAGGCACACATGCCAGGACCTGGCTCCCCATCATTCTCACATAAGCTTCTCTAATAACTAGTTGCACTGAACACCTTTTCATACACCTGCAGCCCACTTGTAAGCCTTCTTTGGAAAAATACCTACTCAGATCCTTTGCCCATTTTTTAATTTGGTTATTCTGTTTTTGGAGTTTTTTGCAATTAAGCTACATGAGTTCTTGAACACAAACCCCGTATCGGATATGGTCTACAAACATGTTCTCCCATTCCACAAGCTGACTTTACATTCTATTGCTTCCTCTGCTGTGCACAAGCTTTTCAGCTTGACGCAGTTAGCACTGTTTATTCTTGTTTCCACCGCCTATGCATCTGATGTCCTATGAAAAACAAGAATCGGTACCAAGACCACCATTAAGGAGCTTTTCCCGTTTCCTACTAGGACTTTCATGACCTCAGGACTTCCATTTACTAAGTCTTCAATCTGTTTCGTTTCTGTTTGATGTAAGAATCCGATGTCACTATGTTGCATGTGCACACAGCCTTCCCTACATCATCACTCAAGAGCCTACCCCTCCCCCGCTGTGCGTTACCCACTGTCTGTCAAACAGTAGGTGTCTGCATATAAACGCAGGCAGATTTCTGGGGTCTTCATTCTGCTCCAGTGATCTATGCTTTACGCCACTATCATATCATTTTGATGACAACTTGGAAATGCGCTCTGAAATCAGAAGCTGGTTACTTCTGATTTTGTCCTTACTTAAGACCGCTATAAGTAGTTGGAGTCTTTTCTGGTTCAACATGTTTTTGCTTTGTTTTGGTACCAGGGATCGAACTCAAGACCTTGCGCTTACCAGGCAAGCACTTGAACCGCTGGGTTTAATGCCTGGCCCCTCAACACATATTTTAGATTTTTTTTCTGTTTTTTGTGAAAAATGCTGCTGGAATTCTAATAATGTTCACACTAAGTCTGTAAATAGATTTAGGAAGTATGGACTTTTTTGGTTTTTCTGGGACAAGGTCTTGCTCTGCAGTGCAGGTCAGCTGTGAACTCTGTGAGCCTCCTCCTTCACCCTTCTGAGTACTGAGTAGACCACTGATGTGCAGCATGGTGACCAGCTGGACATTTAACTCGCCCAATCCATGAACACACATCTCTGCATTTATTTGTGTCTTCTTCAATTAGCTTCTTAAATGTCTTTAGTATACAGATCTTTCACCTCCTTGCTTAAATTTAACCCTAAGTATTTTATTCCTTTTTATGCTATTATCAATGGGATTGTTAGCCGGGGACATAGCTCAGTGGCACTGGGCCTGCCTGGCAAGCACAAGGTCATGAGTTCGATCCCTCGTAATAAATAAATAAATAAATAAATAAATAAATAAATAAATAAATGGGATTGTTGCAGTTTTTTGGTTTGGTTTGGTTTTTTGGTTTTTCTGAGACAGGATCTCACTATCTAGGTCCAGGCTGACCTTGAACTCACAGCAATCCACCTGCCTGAGTCTCCCAAGTGCTCCCAAGGCGTGTACCAAGTGGCCTGGGATTGTTTTCTTAGTTTCTTTTTCAGACATTTGTTAAGATATGGATATGCAAAGATTATCATAAATTAACTTTGGAGCTCATACATTTATTGCATTCATTTATCAGTTCTAACAATTTTTGATGGCTCCATCAACTGCATCAGTTTCCTTTTCAACAGCTCCTTACAAACCTGCCATGAGCTCACATTCCAAGGCTCAGATCCGCTACAGCCCAGCCCTGCCTCTGTGCCCAGGCTGCAGTGGTGGAAGGCGCTGTCCACTTCAATTCACCCAAGATATGGAAAGACGTACGGCCCACCAACCCCTGCATGCAAATGTTTATAGCTGTATTCATCACTTCCTAAAACTAAAAACCCAGAACTCACCAGCTAATGAATGGATAAACGAATTTTGATTCTCCTATACAAGGGAATGCTACTTAGCAATAAAAAGAAATGAACTGGCAATATGCAATGACAAATGCCTGTAATCCCAGCTATCTTGGAGGCTGAGGCAGGAGGATGGGAAGCTGGAGGCCATCCTGGGCAAATTAGTGAGCTCCTGTCTCATAAAAGTAAAAAACACTGAATATTTCATTAAATTTAATTTATAAATAAGTAAATTATGAATATTCCTGGGGACATAACTCAGTAGTAGCATTCTTGCCTTAGCATGTGGTTTAATTTTTTTTTGTGTGTGTGTGCCAGGGATCAAACTCAGGACCTCGTGCTTGCCACGCAGGCGCTTACGCCACTGCACTAAATCCCCAGCCCTTGTCTTTTTGAGACAGGGTCTCGCTATGCTGTTCAGGCTGGCCTTGAGCTCACTTTGTAGCCCAGGCTGGTCTCGAACTTGCAATGATCCTCCTGCTTCCGCCTCCCAGAGCACTGGGATTACAGGCAGGTGCCACCACAACCAGCTTTTATTACTAATTTTAAACACATTACATGAAGCAAAAGGAGTCAAACACAAAAGGCTACATATTCTCCTGTTCCATGTAGACCACACACAGGGACGGAAAACATCAGTGATGGCCAAATGCTGAGCATTAAAGAGAGTGAGTTGACTACAAAAGGCTCAAACAGAATTTCACTGTGAAGATTACAGACCTTCATACAGAAAAGGATGATTTGTACTATGTGTGTGTTAAACCTCAATACACCTGGATTTAAATATCAAATCAGAAAAAAAAAATGCTGTAAAATAATTCAAGGCAAAAGCTGTTTTGTCATCCAAATTTTCTGCAACAAAGCATATTACTTGTTGGCCAGGCATAATCCCAGCACTGTGGGAGACTCAAACAAGAGGATCACAAGTTCAGCCCAGCCTGGCCGACTCAGCAGGACCAAGCTCAGAGCTTTAAAAAGGGATGAGAACACAGCCAGGGAAAAGGGTGAGTTCAATTCCCAGTACCAGAAAACACAGAAAAGGAGAGACTTGACGTGACACATTACAGGCAAGTTCACTAACTCAGTAAGTTCCACACACAGGCTTTAGAATATTCAAGCACGTTTTTCTGATATTTTGCAACTACTTAATGTCTGCTGTGAGAACAAGGTTGTGAGGCTTCATGGGTGAACAGGTACAGAAGATTAAGATATAAGTGTATCACACAGACACTGATACCTGGCAGGAAGTAACACAAAAGTTCAAAACAGAATGTGTCGTCCCACTGGCCCATCAAGAAACCAGTTATCAATTGGTCCCAACAAATTCAACCATAAACAGCTATCAAAAGTACCAACAGCCTGATCTTCAGGATATTTCATTAAAGCATTGAAAGATCACATTTATACTCACTGCCACAGGATATTATTAAATTTCCTTTTTTTTTTCTTTTTTTTGTACCAGAATTCAAACTCAAGACCTTGTACTTGCCAGGCAGGCACTGTGTCACTGAACCATATCCCAAGCCCCTAGATTTCCTGCATTTTAAAAGGAAAGGAAGACCAAAAGGGCCTCCTGCTCAAAAATATCTAAGCATTCCATGAATGAGTAAATCAATTTGGTTTATAAATTTTTCTCTGGGAGAAGAAAGAAGTTCCTGACTAAAACAAGCTATCTCAGAGTCACGCTAATCCTACCACTGTAAAAGGAAAAGTAAATGGCAAGTTTATGAACTGCTTAGGCAAAGGGGCAATTTTGCAAGAGCAGCTCTTCAGAAGAGGGTCCAGTGAGGTTAGGGTAAAGCCCCTGAACCATAAAGACTGCCAGGCGACCTAAGAATCTTGAACAAGAAGGCGTAAGAAGCACATAAACGACAAATTTTAAGACGAACAAGGGGCCAGAGTATAATTTAGCCTTTTCTGCTATCTTGTCAAAGGTCTTTGCGATGACTTGGAACAATTCACCAAGCGTTTCTTTTGCTGGTCAGGTCCAGTTTCTCTCAGGATGACATTAAATGAGCAGCTCCGGATGAGTGGAGTAACCCTCAGTGCAGAGCAATGGGGTCTCCCTTCACTCGTCGGTGCCCACTATCCAGCTCACTCCGCCCTCTGTGAAGCTGAACGACAGAAGTCACAGGCAAGCCCCATCCTCTCTCGAATGATCACTTTTCTTCCAGCTAACTGGGAAGCTAAGACAGGAAGACTGAAAACTCAAGGCCAGCCTGGGTAACTCAGCGAGTCCTTCCTTCAAACTGAAATTCACAAGGGCCGATCAGGAAACACAGTTAAAGCATTTGCCTAGCATGTGCAATGCCCTGGATTCAACCTATGAAAAAAAACCCGTATCATTTCAGTGATTACTTTGGGAAATTGATAATCAGCCGTTATTGTACTGTCTTCTTACAAACTTCTCACAAAATTCTCAATTCTGGGATTGTCTGTGTTGACAAATAGAAGAAAGCTACTAATGACATGTTATTTTTAAAAAAAGTATTTCAGATAAAATTTTAAAGTAAACTCTTAATTTCTGTTCTGAGTAAATTTATGGGATGATTCTGCTCTTGACATTAAACAATAAACAATGAGATTTTTACTCTGTGTCTGTATGAATCATTCCTCCAATGACCAGTAACTTTCCTTAACAAAAAGAAAAATGCAGTATCCAGTTGGTTTTTCAGATTTACTTTAGGAAAGTAATAAATATAAACATATTTAAAACATTAAAATGGGGCCGGGGATTTAGCTCAGTGGTGTAAGCACCTGCCTGGCAAGCACAAGATCATGAGTTCGATCCCCTGTACCAAATAAATAAATAAGTAAATAAATAAATATTAAAATTATTTGGCCTATAAAATCTTGTAAAAATGTAGAATCCAAATTATTCAAATGTTTTAAAATTCAGGAACATTTTCTAATAGATTAGGCATTCCATATTTACATCAATAAATGACAAAAAGACAAAGATCTCACTTGTATCTCAAAAAACAGGCTTTACTAATGATTCATAGTGGGGGAACAAGAGGTACAGTACTGGGGAGTGCACTTGGAGCCTCACTCGTGCTAGGCAAGTGTTCTAGCACTGAGCTATGCTCAGTCCGTGTGTATATAATATATCCTAGTCCATAGGTGTGCATAAATATGTGTGCAAAATTTGTGTACATATATCCCAGTCCATGTGTACACGTGTGTATATAATATATCCCAGTTCATTTGTGTGTATATATGTATATTTTATACATATATATGTGTGTGTGTATATACATACATACATACATATATATATATAATTTTTTTTAAAGACACGTTCTTTCTAACTTGTCTAACCTGGTGGGGCATGGTGGCACAGGGCTGTAACTCCAGCACTCGAGAGGCTGAGGCAGGAAGACTACTGCGAGTTTAAAGCCAGTCTGGGCTACAAAGTGAGTTCGAGGCCAGCCTGAACAGCACAGTGGGACTCTCAAAAAGACCCCACCCCAAAAAAAACACCTTGCCTAAATTGGCCTGCAAGTTGCTAGCCTCCTGCCTACACCTCCCAGGACTAGCATCACAGATATCCACCACTGTGCCCAGTACTAAATAATATTTATGAGCAAAAAAATTTTACAAAGTAAGTCTGGTAAACATTAGCAAGTTGCACTCATAATTTTTAACATATACTATCATACAGAAAAAATATTTTAACTACCATGTATTGTAGAGGTTGAAATAATAAAACTAATTTTTATTTAACATAATCTTCAAATTTCTAATGTCAACTACATTAATAACCTGGAAAACAGCTATTGAAAAGCTGATCTACCTGAAGATACTGCATACATTCTAGCACAGGTACTATCTTACCGCAAATGTCACTGGCATTTTTGAAGCATATTTGTCTAAGACAAATAATTTAATCAGGTTAGAACTGTTTTTCAACAAAAATTTCCCTTCCTGGGCTCAGTTTTCACATCAAACATAATTCACATTTAAGATATTCTTATTTACTTTAGTTTTTAATAGTCCTAGGCATAAAACCAGTTATTGAAGTTATATAATACATATATGCTCAATGGATTTTTCTTTTTTTTCTGCTTTATAGGCAAAAATTACATTTCTATACAAATGAATTTGGGTCAAGCAAGCAGCACTAGTAGCTAAGACCTGATGCACAGTCAGGCTAAGCAGACCACTGGATCACTGATGCCAACTCACCCCTGCTCTTGGTCTCAAGGGCACCAGCCAAGCACACAGCCAGGTCAGCACGAAGCTATCGCCATGTCACCTATTGTACCCTGGGCGCACCACGATAACCAGATCCTAAAGCACATGATAACCTCATGATAAAATCTACTTCAGGTGCTAAATAAGATCATTTAAAATCTGCATCCAATTCTAGTAAAGCAATATTTATGTTCTAAATTTTAAAATGCCAACATACACCCAGCTGGGGGTGCTGTTCAGTGGTTGAGCACATGCTTAGCATGCATGAGAACCTGGCTTCAATCTCCAGCACCAAAAATTTCAAGTAAATAAAATGCAAATACAACTAAATTTTCATTCTCACTGCTAAAACAGATACTGGGAGTAACAGCACTCTTCTCTTTGCAAGTGGAATAAATGCACAAAATATAAAGACAACTGCTCATCCCTTTAACCTCTCAAATTTATATTCCACATACTTCTACCTGCATGTAGCAATTATAATCTAAGAAGACCTGACCCTCCAAATTATAGTAAAATTCATCTTCCAAATAGAGACAAATCTATTTATTACTCATTGGTAATAACTGAAATCCAATCACTTTCCCACCCCCAATGCCTTGTCTGACTTACAACTCTCTCCCATAAAATACTCCACAAGGGCCGGGCCTGGTGGCGCACATTTGTAATCCTAGCACTCAAGAGGCTGAGCCAAGAGGACTGCAGCAAGTTCAAGGCCAGCCTCAACTCCACAGCAAGACCCCCAGGAATACTGCACAAGGCAACAAAATTAGCACTTCAGCTCTCTAGGTTCTGTTTCCGTCAGACAAGAATTCCCTGAGAATGGCACGGCCTCCTCCAGTCCCCACCACCCACAGCCAGCTACAAAGCACAAATTAACCAGGCTTGGCCTGTCTCTCAGTGTCCGCCAGACTGGTCTCAGAGCCCCACACCTCATCCCAGAATCTGCGGCTGCTCCAGTCCCTCCCATAAAATGGCATCGTATCTGCATGCATCCTTCCACCATATCCTCCTATACGTTTCCTCTAAATCACTTCTTATAACTAATGCAACGTAAAAGGTCATGTAAGCATTTGTCATACTGTACCCGTTAAGGAATGACAAGACACATCTGTACATGTTTACCATAGTAGAGAGGTAATTTTTTTCCAATATGTATTTTCAATCTTAGTTGCTGGACTCAACTGAGAAAGCTGACCCATGCATGGCACTAACCTGCTGGCAGATCAGCCCTCCCACTTAACTATACTAAGACACTAGGGGTGGCCTCATCCATCCCCGACACAGTCCTGGGCCACAGAAGACTTTCAAGCACATTTTGTAAAAGATTGGGCAACTGATCCTTAATTTCCTATGCTACTTAGCAAAGTACCTTACAAATACAGATATTTGTATTGTTTTAATTCATCTTTAACATAAGACACACTCTTTTCCTACTGAAAATTGTTTCTTTGGAAGGAAATGGCTTAGATCATGTCGGGTTCATTCAAATATAAACAAATGTTCCTCATGATAATATGAGTTTCAGTATATCTAGTGAAGTAAAATTTCATAATACTATCTTTGGTCCTCATACAATGTAACCGCCTTTTGTTTTTTAAATTTATACTAAGATTTGAGAATGCTTTCCAATACAGCTGATGTTAAGAAGGATGTGTGGAGAGATGGAAGTAGGAGCAAGAATTTTAAAAGACCAGGCCAACACACGCCTGTAATCCCAGCACCTGGGAGACTGAGGCAGGAGTATTGTATCGAGTTTGAGGTCAGCCTGGGCTACATAGTGAGTTCAAGGCCAGTCTGAACTGCACAGCGAGACCCTGTCTCAGGAAAAAAAAAAAAAATTAAAAGACCAAAAAGAAACAGTTTTAACACGGCGCTTCCATTTCCACCTTTATCTCAAGAGAATTTGAGTAGGAAAGAAAAAAATGGAAGCAGAACCTGTAATTCAGAATGAGCCCTAAGAAAAACAAGACGCTGGGTTTTAACCTGCTATCCTTCCAAATAATTTTTAAATAAAGATTCTTTTTTAAATCCACAAAATCTTTTGCTTCACCCAGGTCCAGCTGCATCTCATCTCTCGCACCAGTATCTTCCGCCCACACGCGCGTGCGAACGCGCACACGCACACTCGCTACCGTTACGAGTCCCTGTGCCAAACCAACCATCACGGGAAAAAATTAAACCATGAGATTCATTTTCCGAATTCTCTCTGACAGTCACGGCTCTTCCCAGAGGAAAATGACTCACTCTAACGGGACCTGGGTGGGGGGACAGCTCTTTATCATGCATCTTCCCATTCTCCAGAAGGGAAAAGACGGCATTAACTTCCAAGAGACAAGTGCTCTTCAACCGAATTGCCTTTAAAAACCTAATAATAACAATAATAACAACAATAACAATAATGATGTCTTTGAGGCGTCCGCAGTAATAGGACCCTGAAAGAGGCACTTTACTCTGCAGCAGCCCCGCTCTTAAAAATCCCCCAGATCGAAGTGAGGGCGCGGGCGAGCCACCGGGCGCGCACACGCGCTGACAGCGGGCGGCCGCGGCACGAGGACCGGCCGGGAGCAGGCGCCGCCCCGTCCCTCCGCCTGGCGCCCGCCGCTCCCCACCCCCACGGGCTCGGGAGGCCGGAGCCGGGTCCCCGCGGCCGAGCCGGCCCGCGCCGCACCTGGATGTAGTTGCTCTCGCAGTAGTCGGCCACCCGCTCCAGGTTCGTGTAGCTGTCGAAGAGGGCCCGGCGGCCCCCCGGGATTTCCTCCTCCAGCAGCATCTGCAGCTCCGCCATCTTCACATCCTCCTCCTCCTGCGCCTCCTCCTCATGCAGCCCGCAGGGACGGCGGCGGCGCCGGGGAAGCCCGAGTCAGGGGGACGAGGCGCAGCGGCCGCGGCCGGGACTCCGGCGGCCGGGCGGGCGGAGCGAGCGGCTCCCCCGGAGCGCCGCCGGCCGGGAGGGGGCGGCGGGCCGGAGGCGGGGCGCAAGCCGGCTGGCCGCGAGGACGGTCACCGCGGCGACGGCGAAGGCGCGCACGCGCGGCCCCTCCGCCCAGCGCCTCCGAAAGATTCCCACCGCGCCCGCGCCGGGCCGCCCCCACTTCCGGCGTCTCCTAGCGACGGCGGGGCGGGGCCAGAGTGCGCCCGGCGCCCGCGCGGGGTTAACCCTGCCGGCGGCGTAGGGCTGCGTGCTACGGAGGGCCGCGGCGGCCTTTGTTAGGCAGCGACGGCGCGCTCCTAGCTCCCGACCTTCCGCGCTGCCGTATCCCCTCGCCGGTGCCGGGTGAGGCCGCCGGCCTGGGGCGCGCGATTCCTGCGACCGCCCTCACCCCTCGGACGCCCGCCCCGTTGAGTTGGCCCTCGGCTCTCTCTTGCACGGTGCTTCTCTGTCCGGGCCCCGGGGCCGCGCTCCTGCCGCTCGCCCACGGCCTTTTCTGCCACTTCTCCGGTCTGCAAAGCCGCTGACTTTCTCCTCCGTGGAACCAGGGTTTAAATTTCGAAAACGGGTTTGCTGGTGCCGATTCCCCTCTTCCCAGGGCTGTTCCTTGGACTAAACGAAAGCACCTGCCGAGACGTGACGTGCTGCTGAGACTCAGGCTGGGTGGTTCTGACCTCGCTGCCCGAGTTCGCCTGCTCGCGCGGAGTGGCCCGCAGAAGCAGATTTCCCGGCCGCTGCGCGCGGGCCGCTGACCTCGCGCGCCCGACCCGCGATCCATCGCTGGACCCAGTGGGTTCTCTCCTTTTCCAAGTCAGAAGCAACGTATATTGTGCTGTCTCAGGAATCATTTTAATGCCACACCGTTACAAATTTCTGGAGTGAACGCTAATGTTACATTGGATATAGATAGCTATATTAGCAGAAGGAGTTTTCATTACAGAACCAAAATTGAAAGACTCTAAAAATGTTGGTCTAGTTTAACTAATGTTATTCGTAATCACTTTACGCGTCTTCTGAATGAGCATTAACAAATGAAAGATGGGGTTGGGGCTCAGTGGTAGACATGGAGTTTAGTAGCACAGACAATCCCCAGCACCGAAGAAGGAAAGAGAAACAAGGTAGGTAGGTTTGATACAAGAGAAACGTAACTCCAGACCTGCTACGAGTCAGATGTGCTGAGTTAGTGTTTCCTGAAATAAACGAATGAATTCCAAAACACAAAGGAGATTAAGGGTGGGTTTATTCGGGAATAGGAATAGCTCCTGAGAGACAAGAGGGTTCCCAAGTAGGTTGGCCCTTTGTCAGGAGTAATTTATACAGCAGTTATAATAGGGGTGCAACCAGATCAAACTATAATCAGCCAACGAGATTGTAGCCACTTAGCTAATATTGATCCAGTAGGAAAACAAGGCATGTAGCAAGGGTGTATGGCTGACATCATTACCCTTGGCTTGTCTGTGACATTTTTTTTTTAAATCTTTTTGAGACAGGATTTAGTTAGGTGGTTCAGGCTGGACTTGAACTCATTTTGTAGCCCTCAAATGCATGGCAATCCTCCTGCTTCAGCCTCCCAAGTACTGAGATTACAAGCATATGCCACCACACCTGACTATCTGAGAAAGGGATGGGTCCAGATCTCCTGGTCACCACCCCATCTGAGTGTCTGACACATATCTGGACTTAGTGGGCTGGACGACACCAATTACAGTATAGTCTCAAGTTCTGCTTATCCCCCAGGGAAGTATGAAGGGCTGGCCATTGCGACTTTATCTTGAGGCTTCTTTAGATGCACGTCTGCCGTGATCCGTACAGCTCTTGAGGTTCTTGGGATGAAGGACCACGAGAGGATGAGCAAATAAGAGACAAAAGTGGGGGTCAAATAGAGCCCTTACTCTCTAGATGGGAGGAAAGGAACTGCCCCCTTGCTGTAGGGCGTTTATTTATACACTTAGCAACACAGTGTCGCATGGTACCCTTCTGCCTGGCAACCCATTGCTTGGATTGCCCAGCAGCTTGGTGTTTTTCTGAGCTGAAGCAGCATCTTCATGTGGCTTGCTCCTGAGGCTCTCTGTTCTTAGGATGGCCATGCCTGAACTGCACACATGTAATCAATTTCCAGCTTCAGCGGCACCCTACATATCCCTCTTTTTTGTTTTGTTGTAGCACAGGATGGTGGTCAGTTGAAGCTGGAGGAGCTGCCTTTGGAGAACTCTGTAAATCCTTTTATTCTTGAAATCCCCATTTTGAGTGAACTCTCACTTAGGTGAAAGATTTCTAGTTCAAGGGTTTTTGAGTCCCTGCATTTAGCAATTAAAATGCTGCACAGTCCATTAATCCGTAACAGTAGTTACCAGTGTAACCGGCACTTGTCAGAAGATGTCAGTGATTTGAGTTTCTTTGATATGGCATTATTTATACCTCTTGTACTTTTCTGTCAGATGCCCAAGACCAATTTAAAGTGCAACCTGTATTAATTACACTTAATCTTTTGCTGTCTATCAAGGTCAGTGAAATTTCCTCAGGAAATGTCTTGGAACCATGCATACCTCCTCTTAGCTCTTCTGTCAGTGTCAGCCTTCTGGATGAGTCAAGGCCATTGCTTGACCAGGTTGCTTTCTGTGAAAGCTTGGGAGACCTTTTCTCTCCTGGTGATGCCTTAGGCACACCACACACACTGATCACTTTTCTCTGTTGTCTCATAATCTTGATCAGAAGACCAGGTATTCACTGAGTGTAGCATGACACAGCAGTGGTTCTCTTATGTCCTGGGTCCTTATGGACTTCAGAGAGCTGGGGCCAAAATACTGGCTATCCCTTTAGCCCATCTATCTTTCTCGTTTTTTGGTCTCCAAGTCTCAGTTGTTAAACATCCAGAAGAGAAGACTGATAACAGTACACTGTAGTACAGGCAGTAAGCTTAACATTATTATCTTATCTAAATATCAAACACTTTGGAACAGTAAACCGTTATTTCCTACTAACCATGGATGATCTGACATTTGAATACCTATAGAATGCTTACAGTTACATATTTTACACAGAAAATTAGAAACCAAAACCATACATAATGTTATAGCGTGACAGACATGATGACATTTTGTAACACCTCAATGTGCATTTTGACATAGAGTTCTCCCTTTTAGTCAATCATCCCTACCTAATACATAAGAAGATTTTATCTAACTTGTTCACCTTTAGTGGAATGTACCTCTCATAAGTTTTTGTTAAAAGCAGAGGTCTGAATCTGAAACAAAGTTCTGTCACCATAGACAATCCCTGTTTTACATTTTGGATGGACCTGTACATCCGGATTCCTGAATACATTAACACACCATGAAGTTAGTAACAATCATTTGTCATAGCCATATGAAAACCTTTGTATCCAAGCATCTTTAAATCAAAAACCTTACAGTCTAGAATCTTTTGATGATGACCAATGAGAACATATTATAGTAATATATTTTTACAACTTTAGTTGGGGTGTCACCCATAAGGCTATGGAGATCACTGGGGCCTCTCATTAATGAACAAGAACTGGTTAATGTTACCAGGCAGCTGCTTTTTTTTTTTCTTTTCTTTTTATTTTTATTTATTTATTTTTTTTTTTTTTTGGTTTTTTGAGACAGGGTCTCAGTATGCTATGCAGTTCAGGCTGGCTGTGAGCTCATTTTGTAGCCCAGGCTGGTCTCAAAATCACAACAATCCTCCTGCCTCAGCCTCCCGAGTGCTGGAATGACAGGTGTGTGCCAACAGGCCTGGCTGCAGCTGCTTTCTTATTCATCCATTGGAGTCCTGTCCAACAACCTCCCCTCACTCTAAAAGACTTATTTAAGTATCTTAATAATTTCTTTGATGACTTATGAAAACACAATCACAATGGTTAACATTATTTTTGAACTAGGTAGAAGTATGCTTTTTAAATCTATAACCCAAATTAAATTTTGGTTTTTTGTTTGTTTGTTTTTTGCGGCACTGGGGATTGAACTCATGACCTTGCGCTTGCCGGGCAGGCGCTTAGACCGCTGAGCTAGATCCCCAGCCCTGTTTTTGAGACAGGGTTTCACTATGCCATTCAGGCTGGCCTTGAGCTCACTTTGTAGCCCAGGCTGGTCTCGAGCTCACAACGATCCACCTGTCTCAGCCTCCTGAGTGCTGGGATTACAGGCGTGAGCCACCACGCCTGGCTCCAAATTAAACTTTGATCAAATGATCTAAAGATGCAAAAGAAAGAGAAGAGAAAAAACTGTTGAGCTCAAATAAAAAAAGAAGAGTTATTGATACACTGGACAAAGGGACAAACATGGACAGATGATCTGTATAGACTGGAACAGACATAGAGAGCTCTCTAAGTTTCTGGGGGGTTATTTATACAGTTGTACCATGGCCCTTTGCTGAACTAGCTCGCTTCTCATGCCCCATGTTCTCGGGGCAAGAACACCTGTTCGCTTCCAGCAACCCGTGCCCTCAGCATTTCTTAGTGCTCCGTGCCCTTGGGGTGCTCCTGTACAGGCACTTGTGCTCTTGGCTCCACACATGTGAATGATCACTAGCTCAGCAACTCCCAACAACAGCTTAACAGACTGGACAAAGAGATACAGAGACAAACTGACAAACATCTTACAAAATCAGAGTGAACTCATATTTACACCTGAATTTAATTACAGTAACTTTTTCCAGTTGTAGAATTTGTAACTATAAGTAGACTCGTCAGATTTGTTGTAGGTCAATTAGCAGAGCTCTCTTGTAAAAAAAAGCTTGGAAATGACAAAATCTATCTATAACTAACATATATTTTTATATTTTAATCTTAAGAATACTAGTAACTTTTGTGTTTCCCTCTTTTATTAAAATTTTTGTTTGGTTATCTCTACATACTTTGTTTGTTTGTTTGTTTGTTTTTGGTACCAGGGATCAAACTCACAACCTCACTCTTCATAGGCAAGCACTTTTGCCCCTGAGCTAAATCCCCAGTCCCTCTCTACTTACTCTTATCATTTTTTTTTTCGGCACCAGGGATTGAACTCGTGACCTCACGCTTGCCAGGCAAGCGTTATGGCATCTGATCATCTATTTAGACCTTTGGTTTTTGTTTTTCGTTATCATCTCCTGGGCATCCTGGGTTAATTAAGGCTGGTTCTATCTTCATCCTTTTCTATCAGTTGTAGTGTGGTCTCTCAGGCATCACTGCCACAGGACTGACATCGGCTTCTTGAGAGGTGGAATCAACACCTTTTCTGGGTTTGGGTCCATGATACCGCCAGTCAGCAAGCTCTGGCACCCAGACAGGCAGTTCAACATTTTCTGGAAAAACAAAAGCATACACTTAAATTAGCACTAGACTGGATGTTTGTATGAAGATCCTTTTAAAGGACTCTTTTTAGCTTTTATCTGATTGCATTGTCTTTCTGCTGTGGTAGTTCCATCTTTATTAGAATTTTTAAAATTTTAATGGTATATACTGCCAAGTGAAGTCTATTATGAGATGCAAATTTTGTAGATAAAATTCCCCTTTTTGTTTTTGTAATTAGATTTTGAACAAGTTTAACAATTTTTAACCTATATTATGTATGGAGAACATTGTTTAACAATTTGTCAAGCCTGTTTTTGGGTTTAATGGAACTGTTTGCATAAGGCAAAAGCATCTGATGGAAGGTGCCATGGGAAACAGAAGCCTACTGAATAGTATCTGAGGGAGTAAGTTTATGGCAGTGGAAGAGCAAAGGAGGGGAAGCATAAGCCTCCTTTTTCCCCCACATTGTAAGCAGGCTACCCACCTAGGGTGGGTACAGCATGGACACCATCTCTGTGCCCTCCACCTGCAAAAGATAGGGATGTTTACAAAGTGAGGGCCTCAGCCTCTCCACTGAGTCACTCAACCTTCTAAACTTCAAGTTGACACAATGTTTCAACCATGCCCATCCACTACTGTCAACTAGACTTGGTAACCAGATACATTGCTTTTTTAAAAAACCAGTTTCCATCTACAAAGACAGGCTTATTTTTATTATTTTAAAACTTGGACATTATAACACAAGACTTACAATCTTTAAAAACCAGTATGAAGACTCTCAACATTTTATTACCTTAGAACCACAACATCTTGCCCTTGCAGCTGAAACAAGCAGCATTGTTTCTCCACCTCCCTTGTCTGGGCCGAGCTCCAGGCTTGGTGGAGCTCTTTGCTTCCCTCCCCTGCCTGGGAGCCTGTGAGAAGTAGTCAGCGCAGCACAAGGCAGCAGTTTCTCCCTGTTAAATAACCCTTTAAAAGTCTGAAGAGCTCCAGATATATTTGTGCTGGTTTGTTTTTTCCTAGCCTTGTTCTAAGATGCTTTCTTTTAAAAACACCCTCCTAAGTATATAAATTTACAATCTGGAATCAAACGCAAGAAATTTAGCAAGCTGTGTAGTGTCAGTGTATTGAAAACTAAAATTGACATAAGAAAGCAAAAAAGACCTAAATAAATATAGAGTTCCATTGATCATAAATTTGAAGCAAGTACCCCTGAAGTAAACAATTTTGAAAAACGAGAGTTTGAGAATTTACACTGCCAGAAATCAAGACTCACTACAAAGCCATAGTGAGACAGCAACATGTTCCAGCCAGCCTATTACCACCTCGTGAAAGCCCAATGTGGAATTTTTAAAAGTTTTACAGGTTAGCTGTTGTCATATTTCCAATTGTCTTTTGTGAGAGTATTTTGTAAACAAAAATCAGCAACCGGCAAATCAGGACCACATCACCCACCTAACCACTGGGAGCCTGCCACGCCAAGCAGGGCCACACCATCTCAGGGAGGCTGTCTGAGCTGTGGCACCCCTACTCTGTGGCAGGAGTATTGCAGGCTGCAAGTTTTTATGGAACAGGAAGGCCTTCCACATCAGTTTTGAATTTACATAGAGTGGCCCAACAATATCATCGTCTACACTTTGGACAGATAGTAGCTTTTGTTCAAGGGACAGATAGTGGCTATGCTGCCCCCAGGTGCAGAAACTGAACTTTGAGCCAAATGCCCCTCGTTCCTGCAACAAAAACAAGCAGCTTTGTTCTTTCCTTTTTCTTTAGGCTGTGAACTGATGAACTGAATGATTATAATTTATCCCAGATTATTGGGGATTCAAAGTTTAGCAACAGAGTAGATATGCTGGAAACCATCTGGCTTTTTTTAGTATTTTTTTTCAAATCCATTTTATTTAAGGAGAAAAAGGTAAAAAGAAAGAAGAAAAAAACAACAAAATTTCAAAACATCAATCTGGGGGCAAAAATGGTCCACACATTGTGCATGGTCATCCCCAGATCATTCACCCAGAGCACAAGACATCTGCATTCCATTGTCCTAACAATATCAACACAAATCTTTCTTTTCAGCAAATTCAGAGAAATCAGTAGTATAACTATCTTAACTATTTTTTATATACATATACATACACATTTTCTTTCAGCTTGTCACACAAATGAAACAATATGATGTTTAGGCATGTATGTCTTATTTATTTCTTATGAGTATGTTCTCAAGTTGCATCCATTTACCCATAAACGTCTCCATTGTATAAAAACACCAAATCTTTTCTATCCATTCCTCAGTCGATGGGCATTTAGGTTGTTTCCAACATCTGGCT
>RJWT010023118.1:0-16927 GCA_004365215.1 Cuniculus paca | reverse complement strand
AAACTGAAAGCTTTCTCTCTAAAATCAGGAACAACACAAGGGTGTCCACTATCACCACTTCTATTCAATATAGTTCTGGAAATGTTAACCAGAGCAATTAGACAAGAGAGAGAAATAAAAGGAATAAGGATAGGAAAGGAAGATGTTAAATTATCATTATTAGCATATGACATGATATTCTACATAGAAGACCCCAAAAACTCCACCAAAAGACTTCTAGGTTTAATAACCAAATTCAGTAGTGTAGCTGGATACAAAGTCAATGCTCAAAAATCAATAGCATTCATGTACACAAACAACAAACTCACTGAGAGAGAAATTAGGGAAACCACACCCTTCGCAAGAGCATCCCCAAAAATGAAATACTTAGGAATCAATCTAACAAAGGAAATAAAAGATCTATACATTGAAAATTGTAGCACCCTGAAAAAAGAGATAGAAGAGGATATCAGAAAATACAAATATATCCCTTCCTCATGGATAGGAAGAACCAGCAACACTTGGAAAATGGCCATACTCACAAAACTTACACAGAAAATACAATTCTGATCAAAATACCATTAGCATACCTCACAGATCTAGAGAAAACATTCCCAAAATTCATTTGGAAACAGAAGAGACCTAGAATAGTGTTGTAGTCAGGGGTCGCAGGGAGAAAGACCACAATCAGGACACAGAATTTATAATATTATTTATGATGGTTACCCAGTGATAAACACAAGAAAGTGCAGGCAATCTGTCCACAACACCAAAGTCTGGACTGGAAAGGCCCATAGGCCAGCAGTGGAAGCTAGAAAGTCTATGTCAGCAGGATGAAGGATCTGTGCTAGTAGGTTGAGGGTTCTACAGTGGAGCCAAGAACCAACGCTCAAATAAGAACCAGGGCTCCCCGAAAAGTACCACAGCCATCCTTGGCGACGAGGTCCCACGCTCCTCCGACGATGAGAACAGTCACGTACATGCCAGGAAGCCAGCGTGACAACTTCTCCTGGAGTTTGAACAGCAACCATCTTCCCCTCCGGAGCCAGGAAGCGATGCTCAACATAAGGACCAGAGCTCCCCAAAGTGAACCGCAGCCACTCTCAGCGACAAGGTCCCAAGCTCCTCCGATGATAATGGCCGAAGTCATATTGGGGAGCCAGCCTGACAAGCTCCTCCAGGAGAACCAATGGCTCCAAACAGCAGCACTTAGGAGAACCCACAAGGCCCTGCTCTTCCCCTCCACGTCTCTCTTTATGCTGGCAACCTTCCTCAGGTGAATTATCTAAATGCAGCACCATGCCGATTTAATTCAGCTGATGCCAAGTTGACCACCAGTTCTTAATCCATAACAAATAGCAAAGGCAATCCTGGGCAGTAAAGGCAATGCAGGAGGCAGCCCAATCTCTGACTTGAAATTATACTACAAAGTTACTGTGATAAAATCAGCATGGTACTGGCAAAAAAACAGACCTGGAGATCAATGGAACAGATTAGAAGATGCAGACACAACCACAAACACACTCAGTCAACCTATCTTTGACAAAGTGGCAAAACATATTCACTGGAAAAAAGATAGCCCTTTTAATAAATGGTGCTAGAAAAACTGACTTTCCACATGCCAAAGACTAAAACTAGACCCATGTCTATCACCATGCATTAAACTAAAGTCAGAAGGGATCCAAGACCTAAATATTAAAACAGAAACACTAAATCTACTGGAAGAGAAAGTTGGTAGAAATCTTAAAGACATATGGGTAGGCAGAGAGTTCGTGAATGAAAACCAAACTGCACAAGAACTAATTCAAAGAATCAACAACTGCGATATCATCTTACTAAAAAGTTTTTGCACATCAAAAGAAATCAGCAACAGAGTGAAAAGCAAAGCCACAGAGTGGGAAAAAATTTTAGCCAACTGTCGCTCAGACAAAGGAGCTCTATGTAGAACATATAAAGAATTGAAAAAAATCAGGCCCCCTGAATTCAAAGACCCAATCCAAAAATGGGCATCTGAGATGAATATACACTTCTCAGATGAAGAAATACAAATGGCAAATAAATATGTGAAAAAATGTTTAGCATCATTGGCCATTAGAGAAATACAAATTAAAACAACACTGAAATTCCATCTCATCCCAGGAAGAATGGCTACCATCAAGAAACAACCAATAAAAAATGCTGGTGGGGCTGTGGTGAAAAAGGACCCCTTCTCCACCGTTGGTGGGAGTGCAGACTGGTGCAACCACTGTGGAAATCAGTGTGGAGAGTCCTCAAAAAACTAGGATTGGAGGCCCCATTAGATTCAGCTATTCCCCTTCTGGCTATCTTCCCAGAAGAATTAAAAACAACATACCACAGCAATATATGTGCACCCACATTTATAGCAACACAACTTTTAACGGCTAAATCTTGGGAACAACCCAAATGCTGATCAACTGAGGATGGATAAAACAGATGTGATATTTTTATGTAATGGAATACTACTCAGCTATAAAGAAGGATAAACATGAGGCTTTTATAAGTAAATGGATGCAACTAGAGACCATACTCATAACTGAAATAAATCAGTCACATATGTAAACATCATATTGTCTCCCTAGTGTAAGAAACTGAAAAAGTAAATATGATCCGAAATCTACAATAGATACTGTGAAAGGGAAAGAAGGATCCAAAACAAAAACAAAAACAAAAAACAAAACAAAAGAAACAACCAGTTCGGGGGTGGGGGGAAGAGAGGAGAGGAGACAGAGGAGGGGAGAAGGAAAGAGGAAACAGCTCAGGGTTGGCCAGGGTCGGGGCGGGAGAGTAAAGCGCCCGTCCAGCGCACTCTCAGAGCTGTCGGGAGAGGATGGAGAAATAAAGATAGGAGAGGTCAGGCGGAGCCCTCTCTCCCGATGGAAGGGAAGGAACCGCTCGACCACCGCAGTGCACGTCTTTATACCTCTGTCGCGCGATGGCCCTTTGCTTACTAGCTCGCCTCTCACACCCTGTGTCCTAGGGCCTGGGACTCCTGTGCACGGGGGCGCTCGCTCCACAGCCGTGAACCTTCACCAGCGCCGCCGCTCCGACCGCAGAGCGGGCGCGAGTGTTCCAGGGTCGCGGATTCCCTTTTGCTCGGGATGGTAGTGATCCTTGCGCACTGCGTACGCTTCAGAGTTCACGGACCCGCACGCCAACAAGTGAATTTCACTCCATGCAAATGATGCCTCCAGCAACGAGACCCCACCGAAGCCACATTTACAAATTGTAAATCATGTAAATTATGATGAAAATCACGCACTGCGACCCGCGGCAGCACCGGGAAGGCAACTCGAGGTGCTAGGAAGGAAATAACCCTGGCGGCCCGCGCAGGGCTGCAGGGAGTGCGGAGCAGGACTCCCTACGGCGGCCTGGCACGGCTCCTCTTCCCTCCAACTCTGCCCAGCGAACGGGAGACTTGAGCGTGTTTTGCACTGGGGAGAATTAGAGTCAACGGCAAGAACAAAAGTAAAACTTCTGTAAAGAGTGTCTTTTTTTTTTTTTTTACAGAAATGGTAAAAACAAAAAACTTTCCCCTGTCACTTTCTTGAAAAGCTTTTTATTTTTTGTTTTTCCTGGTGCTGGGGAAATCTCATCCAGGGCCTCATGCATGCTAGACAAATTCTCTTCCAGAGCTATAGCCCCAGCCCTCTTCCTTCTTTTTAGTGGTTATGGTTAACAACCAAATGTTCTTCAAAATTCATGTAGGCCGTGTGTGGTGGCACACACCTACAATTCCAGCACTAGGGAGGCTGAGGCAGGAGAATCGCTGCAAGTTTGAGGCCAGCCTTGGCTACAAAGTGAGTTCAAGGCCAGCCGGAACTGCATAGTGAAACCCTGTCTCAAAACAACAGAAAAAAAGAACAGAAAAAGTCTTATGTATTCATGGAGCTGGAGATGGTGGTGTGTACCTATTATCCCAGCACTTGGGAGGCTGAGGCAGGAGGATCGCCATAAGTTCAAACCCAGCCTGGGCTACACGGTGAGTTTGAGGCTGGGATTACAAGTGTGTAACCCACCATGCCCAGTTGGAGGTTTAGGCTTCCAACAGCAGATGAGCAAAGGCTAATAGCCTTGTTGAAGAGGGTGGGACCACGTGGGGATTATCATTTGTGCCTGTCCTGAGGACTCTGCTCGGTGCATACCAACATTCTCGACTGAGGAGGTGGCAGGGACTCTCCCAGGTCCAACAAGTGTCCGATGCCAACCTCAGGCCCTTTCTCCCGACTGCTGGATTCGTGCACACTCTGCTTGCTGCCCTGGGCCTGACAGCTGTAGCACAGTGGTGTCAGAAGATACCCTGCGGCCAGGCAAGATGGGCAGCTGCACCCGTCTTGGTCAGGCTCTGCCCAGAGCCAGTGTGGCCAGCGCCGACGAGCCACATTGCATTCATCCTGGGGTTTATCTCAGAAAGCAGACGGGGGCTTTTCAGGCTGTGTCCACCCAACTGGAGCCTTTTGTGTCCACCTGACTGGAGAGGGGCTGCTTGCAGAGGGGCCGCTGCGGGTTACAGCACTGGCACCCCGACCAGGGCACTGGATTCTGAATTCAAAGCTCGGCCCAGCCTCAGCGGGGGCATGGTGAGCTGTCAGGGAGCAGAGGAGGCTGCCGGCAACAGCTCTGGGAAATCGAGATTGTGAATGTGCACTTCTGTCCTGACCTTCCCACGTGCTGAGAGTTCACCCTTCTTTGCTATTAAAAAGAGAATCAGTGTGCGTGTGTGTGAACCACACCTGATGGCACACACCTGTAATCCGAGTTCTCTTCAAGGCAGGAGGATCACAGATTTAAGCCCAGCCTGGGCAATCCGATGACTTAGCGAGACACTGTCTTAACCAGTGCATATAATACCAATTACTCAGGAGACTGAGGCAGGAGGATCTCAAGGTTGAGGTCAACGTGGGTAACACAGCAAGATCTCATCTCAAAGCAAGAAGAGAAAAATCGTATAAGTTTAACACAATAATTAAAAAAAACAAAAACAAACAAACAACAAAAAACTTTACCCCTTCTAACCCACAGCTTTGATTTTACTTTTGGCATCGGGGAGGAAACACAGGGTTTCAGTTTTAGAAGTATGGCCATTTTTACAGTACTGCTTCTGCCTATCCAGAAACAGGAAACATCTTTCTTTTTCGTTCTTTCTTTTTTTTTTTTTCTTTTTGTCTTTGAGATAGGGTTTCACTATAGAGTTCAGGCTGGCTTGAACTCACTTTGTAGCCCAGGTTGGCCTTGAACTCACAGAGATTCTCCTGCATCAGTCTCCCAAGTGCTGGGATTATAGGCATGCATCACCATGCCCTGCCTCATTTTTCTTGATGCTATTGTGAATATTTTACTTTCCTAATTTCTCAGTGAGTTTATTGTTGGTGTAGAGGAATGCTATGCATTTTTGCATGTTGATTTTGTATTCTGCTATACTGCTGAATTTGGTTATTAATTCTAGGAACCTTTGGAGGAATTTTTTGAATCTTCTATATAGAGGATCATATCATCTGCAGATAATGACAGTTTGACTTCTTCCTTTCCTATACATATCCCTTTTATTTCTTTCTCTCACCTGACTGCTCTGGCTAATGTTTAGAATACTCTATTGAACAAGAGTAGACAGTCTTGGAATCCAGCAAGTCATGATTTTCTCCACCTAGCTTTATGACCTGTAGGATTAAGAGATGCCCTCCCCCAGAGGTCTCTCTGTCCATACACCCCAGACTATGGCAACCATCCATGCCAATGTAAGTCCTTGTTGGTGTTGGTAGATACAGAAAACAATGAGACCACTGGTCTCTGCTGGATATAGGCAGCAGACCAGCAGTTCAAGTAGACTGGTGGACATAATACCAGCACTTTCCAATCCAGCCACCTCTGAAATCTGCCCTGACCGGGTCTGCTTTATCACCATGCAGAGTGAGGTTTTTGTTTTGTTTTCTTTGTGTTTTTGGGACAAGGTCTCACTAGGTATTCCAGGCTGGCCTTGAACTCACTATGTAACCCAGACTGCCCTTGAACTCATGGCAATCCTCCTGCCTCAGCTTCCCCAGTGCTGGGATACAGGTGTGGGCCACCATGCCTGGCTTATTCCTGGCCTGAGTTTAAGCTTCACAGGGGTCTATGTCTAGCCCACACCCTGTCCAGAGCTGTCTCCCATGGCTGTGTCTCACCCAGTCACTATGGGAGGGTAATCCTGGAATCCCCATAGGGATGTGGTTGTTCTGTGTCTCAGTCTTAAACAATTAACACTTTCCCGAAATGGTGCTTTTTTTTTTTTTTCCCCAGCACTGGGGATTGAACTCACAACCTTGAGCTTGCCAGGCAGGCGCTTAGGCCACTGAGCTAGATCCCCGGCCCTTGTGTTTTTGAGACAGGGTCTCACTATGCCGTTCAGCTCACTTTGTAACCCAGGATGGTCTCGAACTCACAAGGATCCTCCTGTCTCAGCCTCCCGAGTGCTGGGATTACAGGCGTGAGCCACCACGCCTGGTTTAAATGGTGCTTTTTTTAAACCCACTCTGGGGCTGGGGATTTAGCTCAGTAGCCTAAGTGCCTGCCTGGCAAGCACGAGGTTGTGAGTTAGATCCCTGGTGCCGCAAAATAAATAAATAATTAAATAAATAAATAAACAAACCTGCCCTGGGACTATGGCGGATGCCCCACTGGGTCTCATCTCCAACTCTAGCACTCATTTTTGGAGTAAAACCCTACATTGTTTTGTAGTTTACAACAACTAGGAGCTTCTCTTGGGGCTAGCGCTGCTGGCCTGGCTCACTATTTCTGGAGCTGCTAATCTACAACCAGGCCAGTCATTGGTCCTTACCTCTGCTGCCCGGTGCTGGGCAGAAACAAAGCGTGAGTGGGCCTGGAGCTGGCAGGTGGCACAGCCGGAACACAGCATCCATGGGCACCGACTTGGCTGGGGACCTGAGCTGCATTTAGAAAAGACAGTGACAGCCGGCGCAGAACCAAGTGTGTGCTGAGCCATGCGCACCAGAGCGAGGTGAAGGGTGTGGATCGGGCTCTCCGTACACTGCTGCAAACAGCAACTAAGCAGGAACCTCGGACAGCAGTGAGGCCCCTGGGGCAGCTGGGTCTGACTGCCGGGAGCCACTGGAAGAAGGGGAGCCCCTGCGACAGGCCTGCCCCGTGCTGGCTGCATTGGGTGAGAATCACACGTTACGAGGAATCAGCCACAGAAATAAGGCGCCAAGAGTAGCTGCCTCACCTGCTCGACAGCCCTTTAACCCTGGGCATCTGTGAGAGACCCGGATGGTCCAGCCGCATCCGTGATGCTCAGCCCACCCAGGGGTGGCTCAGACCCGCCAAGGTCCTGGGGTCCAAGTCCTGCTCCTACTGTGGCGTGATTCATGCAGCACAGCTCGACTGAGGCAGAAGCAGCTCCCAGCAGAAGGCATCCAGTTCCAACCCCCCGGAGTCAGGTCCAGGCTGCTAGGATCTGTGAACGCCAGGCCTCGGGCCAGGGCCGGCTGCTCCCACCAGGAGTGAGAAGCTAGGAGCCGAGATCTTCCCTTCACGAGGCTGGGAATCTCACATTCAGGACTTGGGAAAGGCATTTCCGGTCTCTTCCTCCTTTCTTTCCCAAACGATGGCTTCGCTATATTTCAGCAAGTCAGGGTCTATCTGGTGACTCCTACCACTGCCACTGCTGCCTTGGGGGCCCCCAAGACCACCCCCAGGTTTGCTGATTTGCTAGGAGGACTCATGGGACCCAGTGTACAGCCACACCAGGGCTGCCATTTATTATAGCAAAAGTACACAGAGCGAGATCGGCGTGGGGCCACACAGGACACGCAGAGTCAGGGGGAGGGGACCAAAGTCAGATCACTGCCCGTCTGAGCCTTGGTGCCACCCCAGCCTTCGCTCCCCTGCTCAGTGAACCTTGACCAGTGTGCCAGCCAGGCTCCAAGAGTGGGGCAAATGGGGCACAGCAACGAAGGAACAAGCCGTCCCCGAGGGCCTGGAGAGGTGACACCAGATGGCACTGAGCCCTTCTCTGCCACTGGAGGCTTTCTGGGTCTGTAAGCCCCACCCCAGCTTTCCCAGCTGGAAACAGACTCGGGGAGCCAAAGTGGACCTGGGGAGAAGTCTGCACACTGCCAAGGCCAGGCAGAATAAGCAGCCGCCTGCCGCCTGAATTGTCCAGAAAATCGGGACAAGGGAGATGGCAGATAGGCGGATAAGAGGCAGCTTCGAGTATAATAGGTGGAAGCCCATCATGGCAGTGCACACCTGTATCCCAATACTTGGGAGGCTGAGGCAGGAGGATCACAAGTTCAAGACCAAGCTGGAATACATAGCACGTTTGAGATCACCCAGAACTACATAGACCCTGTCCCCCCCCCCAAAAAAAATAAAAACCACCCAAAAACTAATAGGTAGAGTTTGGATCTCTGTTCTCACCAGCTCTGTGTCCCTGGGGACAGATGTGTGTGGCTCTGGCTCTGTTTCCCCATCTCTCTGGCAGGGACATCAGTAACTACCATTGGTACAGAGGACCACACAGCAATCTCAAGTGTGAGTGCTGTGGTTGGAACAACCTGGCTCCCAATCCAGTTCTGCTCCAACACTTGCCAAGTGCACAGGTCACCATCCTGTGCCCCACCCCCAGGGCTGCTGGCTGCAGTTTCCGTCATCAAAGCAATAACAATTTTCTAGGGACAGGTATGCAGCAGCAGGTCCTGGGGGTTGTCCTGGAGTCCCTGGGTAACCCCCATCTTCCAGGAAGGCAAGACCCAAGTACTTGGGTTGGGGGGCAGCCCTGGGCCTCCTGCTCCTCAGGGCCACTGGTTCCTGGGCAGGGCCAAGAACACAACCTCTATCCAAGGCTCAGCTACAGCCATGCCCCTGAAGGCCATCGATCACCATCCTTCCCTTCAAATCCCAAAGAAACAACAAATCATAAAAATTAATGGACTCTACACTATGTTCCCAGCCCTATTCCAAAGACTTGTGCTTTAGCTCACAGAATATCCCATCATGCTGTTACTGTTCCCATTTTACAGATTAGGAAAACTGAGGCTCAGAAGAGTTGGTGACTTTCCTTGGTCAGCGGCAGAGCCAGTTGCAAACCCCTGTACTCATGCCTTTAACCAGCACGGAACACAACCCCTTGGCCTTCAGTCTAATCTGCATATTGGCTTTACAAGCAGAGCTTTGAGGCCAACCCTCCGTTCCCACCCAAGTCCCTCCAAGTAGCAATGCTGACATTATCCCCTCACCCCACACACAAGCTGGCCAAGGCCTCTGAGCTTTGGATCTGGATGGCAAAGATCATAGTCCTCACCCGGGTCCTGGACTTAGCTCCTTGCGCTGGGGGTTTCGGCCCCGGACTGGCTGGTGGGTCAAGACAAGCGCCACCCCTTCCCAGGCCTGGCAGCGCGTGTGCTCTGCGGCCACCAGGCATGAGCTCCTGTCCCCGCCCTGTGCCCCACCTCCAGGCCAGGAGCTGTGGGTCAGGCCCACCGGTGGTAAATAGTTCTGTCCAGCAACTCCCTGGCCTGCTGTCACAGTCTTGTGGGAAGCGTGACCGAGACCCACCATGGTAAGGGTCTCCCCGGGCACAGCCATCTGTGGCGAGACCTCCCGAAGCCCCTGGGTCGGAGCCTCCCGTTCTCACTGTCTCTTTCTGTCTCCCTAGACTACTTACAGCGACAAAGGAGCAAAGGTAAGCAGGAGGGGAATGTGGGGGCCAGGTCTAGCAGCCGGTTGGGACATAGAGACTAGGACAGTGGCCCAGAGGACAAGAGGAGCAATGACAGTGGATGACTGAGGTCTGCCTGTGGGCACGCTCAAACTGATCCCAGCCCTCCACCCCCAAGTGGATTCAACTTCACCTATTGAAAAACTGACTTCTTAAATTCCTGTCAATCTCTTGATCTTGTCTGAAAGTTCTTGTTAAAGTCTACCTTAAATACATGCTGCTCTAGCTGGGCATGGTGGCACACGCCTGTAATTTCAACATTTAGGAAGCTGAGGCAGGAGGATCTCCATGAGTTCAAGGTCAGCCTGGGCTTCATAGTGAGTTCAAGGCCAGCCTGGATTACATTGTGAGATCCTGTCTCAAACAAAAAATTCATGCTGCTCCAACACAAAGCTATTTCCTTCCTGAAGACTGGACAAGGCTTTCCAGGGGGCTCCCACGTCCTGAACCCTCAGATTCTCTTTCCACATGAGGTACATTTTATGAGGCCAGGAAAGGTGGGTTTCAGCTCCTCCTAGGATCTGAGCCGCGGTAAAGGAAATGGCAAAGGACCCCTCTCCACTTCCGGGGTCTCGGTTTGCCCCTTGTCTCCTGCAGCCCGAGAGAGGCCGCTTCCTCCACTTCCACTCGGTGACCTTCTGGGTGGGCAACGCCAAGCAGGTAGCAGCCACGCGGGGTCCGTGGGTCGGCATGGCCGGGTGGCTGAGATTGGCTCCAGGGAGGGGAGAGGCAGCTGGATCCTCATTGCGCAATCAGAGGCCAAGGGGGCAGAAAACTCCTCCCAGGGCCCAGGGCTGGGGTGCAACCTCTTCCTTGTAGGGTCTCAGCACCTGGGGTGAGAGGGGAGCCAGGGGTGGAGCTCTTTTCTGGGGAGAGGGCCCCAGGAAGTCGCTCCACCCTCAGCAGCCCCACTGCCCCTGTCCTCCAGGCCGCTGCCTTCTACTGCAGCAAGATGGGCTTTGAGCCATTGGCCTACCGGGGCCTGGAGACTGGCTCGCGGGAAGTGGCAAGCCACGTGATCAAGCAGGGGCAGGTGGGTCCCGCCAGTGACCCCTGGACCCGCACCTCCACCTAGTGCACACCTGCTTCAAGATGCACAGTGGTGCACATCTGTAATCCCTGCACTCCGGGAGGCTGAGACAGGAGAGTTGCAGGTTTGAGCCCAGACTGGACAACTTAGCAGGACACTCTCAAAATGCAAAGGAGTAGGGATGTAGCTCAGTGTGAAGGTCCTGGGTTCAATCCCCAGCACCATTCAAACAAACAAGCAAACACCAAATGCATGGTCCAGCTGGTCCCAAGTTGTGCCGTTCAGGCCACAGGATGGACTTCTAGGTACCTTTGTGCAGCCTTGCAACAGAGATCTTCCTGCTTCGGCCTCCTTAGCCTAGCCCAGCACTGGCCACACAGAGGTTCAGGAAACCCAAGACATCAGAGCAGGGAGTTTAAGCTGCAACCTGCTCTGCAGGATCCCTGGGCCTCAGGCCCCAGGCAGGGCCAGCAACAGATGGCCAGGAGGCCACTGAGGCAGGGGGGAGCCGCACCCCAAGATCCAGGAGTCCCAGGAGACTGGGTCCTGTGCTCCCCTGGGTCTTGGGTGCTCTGGGGTGGGGTGCGTCTGAGCTGCTGCCCACACCCTCTCCTGTGTTCTAGATTGTGTTTGTCTTCTCCTCGCCCCTGAACCCCGGGAACAAAGGTGAGGGCCTGGGGTGACAATGTAGTCCCATGTCAGTGGGCTCCAGGCTCAGCTGAGGGGACCTGGGATGGAGCCTGGCCCGGAATCCCCACATCAGCGTCCCCTGCCATCCACAGAGATGGGTGACCACCTGGTGAAACACGGTGACGGTGTGAAGGACATCGCCTTTGAGGTGGAAGACTGTGACTACATCGTGCAGGTGACAGCGTGCCGGGCTGAGCAGCACAGGGTGGAGAGGGCTTGGCCAGCACTGGCTGCCACGGGGACCCTGGCCAACTGGGACACCTCTGAGCACCAGGGACAGCTGGCCTGCCCTTTTCTAACTGTGTGTCTTCATTTTGAGCCTCAGTTTCCACATCTGTTAAACAGAGAGAATCACAGCACTGGCTGCAGAGTCGTTGACAGAGGAGACAGATTGCACTGACCCTTTCCGGAGCGTGGCGCTGAGCCACACACAGGGCTCAAGAGGAGTTTAGGGTGCCGGGGTGGTGGGACATGCTGATAATCCCGGCACTCCGGAGGCTGAGGCAGGAGGGTCATCATGAGTTTGAGGCCAGCTTGAACTACACAGGAAGACCCTGTCTCAAAAAAGTCAGCTTATGTTCTTCTTATTCAACCTTTCTTTTTTTCCCCTGGTACCAAGGCCTGAGCCCAAGGGTGCTGTACCCCTGAACTAAATCCCCATCCCTTTTTATTCTGAGACAAGATCTCACTAAGTTGCCAAGGCTGGCCTCGAACTTGTGATCCTCCTGCCTCAGCCTCCCAGTCACTAGGATGACAGGCATGCACAACTGGCCCAGCCACTCATTTTAGAGAGAGAGAAACTGAGGCCTGAAGAGCAGAGGAGGGCCCAGAGTTATGAGAGGCAGGGCAGACCCCACTTCCCACATGACTTGTCTCCCTTCACCTCAGGGAAGGGACTGAGCCTGAGCCTCAGTTTCTCAGTGGGCCCGGGACACAGGCGTGGCGTGGGGGGTAATGGCTGAAGCTGGCCGGGGTCTCCCACTGAGTCAGGGCCACCGAAGGCTGCCTGGCAAGAGCGGCCACAGCACCCAGGGGTGCCGCCCTGAGGGCTCCCACCGCTCCATCGCCCCTGCAGAAAGCCCGGGAACGGGGCGCCACGGTGGTACGGGAGCCATGGGTGGAGCAGGACAAGTTCGGGGAGGTCAAGTTCGCTGTGCTGCAGACGGTGAGTTGGCCTCGGTGTCCCCAGGAGTCTCTGGTGCTGTCGGAAGCCACTGAGATGCAGGACCCCAAATGCGCCTCACCATCGCATCCCTCTGGTGTGGCCTCCTGCACGCCTGACCAGGGCGCAGGGACCGACATGGGCCACCGGCCACCTGCTCTGGGCATCCCTGGGTCCCCAGGGGTGGCGGGGAGGCGACAGCAAGGGCTTGGAGAAAGGAAGCCATGCCCCGCACGGGCCGTGCGTCTGTGGACAGCTGCTGTCCCCCAGGGCAGGCAGACCGGTAAGGCACACGACAGGTGGTAGCGCGTCAGAAACGGGCAGCGACTCGGCCCAGGGACACGCGGAGTTAGGGTCCAACTCGGGCTGGAAGCCAGGCGGCATCAGCGGCAGGGGCTAAGCTGGCCACCTCCCCCTGCAGTATGGCGACACCACCCACACCCTGGTGGAGAAGACCGGCTACGCTGGCAGCTTCCTGCCTGGGTTCGAGGCCCCCAGAGTCAAGGACCCTCTGCTCTCCAAGCTGTGAGTGGGGTGGGAGGGCCACGGTCCTTCTCCTTGGGGTCTGGGCTTCCGGAGCAGGCGCCAGGCTGGGGTTCTGGGGCCAGGCTACCCGGGTTCAAATCCCACCTCTGTCACACTTCACAGTCAGGTGACCTTGGTGAGTCACCTTAACAGCGTGCGAGTTCGCAAAAAAGCTAAGCGTGAGCTGTTATTATCAAGGGGTCAGTGCGGAGGCAGAGACAAGGGGACAACCTTCTCACCCCCAACTCCTTCCCCTTCCCAGCCCCAGCTGCGGCCTCGAGATTATCGACCACATTGTGGGAAATCAGCCGGATCAGGAGATGCTGTCTGCCTCGGAATGGTGAGCCCTGGCTCCGCCACCACAGGGGGACAGACCTGTGCCAGTCCCGACATTGAGGTGGGAAGTAGAGCGCGAAGTGTAAGAGGTTAACCTGAGCCTACAGAGTCATTTATTCACTGTAAAACTCCACCAAAAAGACCAGAGGAGGCTGGGCATAGTAGTGTACATCTGTCAGTCATCCCGGCTGACGCAGGAGGCTGAGGCAGGAGGGTCACCTCAAGCTCAAGCCCTGGCCTGGGCTCCACAGTGAGTTCAAGGCCAGCCTGAGCTACATAGCCAGACCTTGTCTCAAAAACAAAACAAAACAAAGCAACAAAACAGACTTTATTCCAAGATACCTCAGCCCTCGGAGGACACTCCTCAGGGGCAGGGACGAATCTGTGGTATGTAGGATGTGATTGCTGTTCCCGCTCTGGAGCCTGCCAGGGACATTTCCCACAAGGTGGAAATGGAGGGGTTGCCCGGTGCCAGGCTGGCACTCAGGGCGACATGTCCTGCTGGCCACGCACAGGTACCTGAGAAACCTGCAGTTCCACCGCTTCTGGTCCGTGGACGACACCCAGGTGCACACGGAATACAGCTCCCTGCGCTCTGTCGTGGTCACCAACTACGAGGAGTCCATCAAGATGCCCATCAACGAGCCAGCACCAGGCAGAAAGAAGTCACAGATCCAGGTGGGGCCTCCCCTGGCTGGGGAGGGAGGGGCGAAGGACATGTCTGGGGCCGGAGCTGGGGTGACAGAGCCCGAGAACGGCGGTATCCTTGCTTCCCCTCCTAGGAATACGTGGACTATAATGGGGGTGCCGGAGTCCAGCACATCGCTCTCAAGACCCAGGACATCATCACTGCGGTTAGAGCCTCGCTCCTGGCCCTGTGTCCCCCCTCTTGCAGCCCCAGAGACAATTTCTGCAGATGGAAAGGGACAGGGCAGGGCCTAGGAGGACAGCAGGGCTCCCTGCCCAGTTCCTGCCACTCCTGTGCAGGCCGTGCCCACCCTCCTCAGCCAAGCTCAGTCTCTACAGAACGTGCAAGGCTCTAGGGGTGGCAGGCGCCCAAGGAGGATTGTAATCCTGTGCCTTGCTGTGTGTCTCCGGGGGACTCAGTGCCCTCTCTGAACCTGAGCTGCCTTACTGTGAAAATGGGGCTATCAGATTACAATATCAGTTGTGTCCTTTTAGCCAAATGAAGCATCCTGTGTCTGGGTCCAGTCCTGAGGGAGGCTGGGTCCTAACTGTCCCTTAAGGATGAGAGCCTGGACTGTCCCATTCAATCCCGGCCCAGCCAAGAGCTCATGGCATGACCTTGGCAACTTCATTTATTCATTCACTCTTAAGTGTTTACTGAGTACCTACTATGTGCCCGGCGCTATTTTAGGGATGTGGGATACATAGGTCAGAGGGGCTTCTGCCCTTAGGGAACGGGTAAGCAGCAGAAGTAAATGGGTGATGGTGAGCGCTCGGGGGAGAATAGAGCAGGGAAATGAGGAAGCCGGGGGAAGCCGGGCGGCCCAGAAGTAGCGTCTGGCCAGGCCCCCTCCCTGCGTGGACAGACAGCCAGCCCCAGCCCTGCTCCGCCAGATTCGACACTTGCGAGAGCGAGGGGCAGAGTTCCTGGCTGTTCCACCCACGTACTACAAGCAGCTTCGAGAGAATCTCAAGTCGGCCAAGATCCGGGTGAAGGAGAACGTGGACATGCTGGAGGTGAGGCGGGGAGCGGGCAGAGGACCCAACACATTGTCCAGGCCTGCACCCTGCAGCAGCTGTGGGAGGGAGAGAGAGCGGGAGAGCGAGAGCAAGAGCGAGAGCGAGAGCGAGAGAGAGAGAGAGAGAGAGAGAGAGAGATTGTGTCATGCGAAAGTTAAAATACAAGCCAGGCATGGTGGCCCACGGCTGTAATCCCAGCACGCGGGAGGCTAAGGGAGGAGGATCATTGCAAGTTTGAGACCAACCTGTGCTACAAAGTGAGCCCAAGGCCAGCCTGAATGGCATAGCAAGACCCTGTCTCAGAAAAAAAAAAAAAAAAAGAGTTAAAATACAGAGGAGCCAGGTATGGTGACACATGCTTGTAATTCTAAGCACTGAGGAGGCTGAGGCACGAGGATTCCTGCAAGTTCAAGACCAGGCTGGGCTACATAATGAGTTCAAGTCCAACTCTACTACATAGCAAGATCCAGCTTCAAAAAATAAATAAATAAAATAAAATATAGCCTGGGGTGACTTTACAAGGAATGGTCAGGGAAGTCCTCTCTGAAAGGTAAGTTTAACTGAAATCCATATAATGGGCCCTGGCCATGTGAAGGTCTGGAGAAAGAGCATTCCCGGCAGAGAGAACAGCAGGTACAAAGGTCCTGAGGCCAGTAGAGCAGGCTCCAGGTGTCTTTCATGGATAAAGGTACATTAAGAGGAGTGGCAACCAAGGATAGGAGCAGGCAGACACCACCGATTCCTCTTGTAGGCTGAGTGACTTTGAATTCTGCTCTTTTGTGGCCAGAAATCACTAGAAGTTTTGTTGGATTTGTTTTTAATAGTTTTATTGGTATAGAAAGCACATAAAGCACCAGGGATGTAGCTCAGCAGCACAGGGCCTCCCTGGCAAGCATGAGGCCCTGAATTTGATTCTTGGCATGAAAGAAAGAAGGGAAGGAAGGAAGGAAGCAGGCATATGATGCCAAGTGTGGTGGTGAATGCCTGTAATTCCAGCACTTGGGAGGCTGAGGCAGGAGGATGCTGTAGGTTCAAGGCCAGCCTGGGCTACATAATCAGTTTAAGGCCAGCCTGAATTACAGAGTGAAACCCTGTCTCAAAAAGCAAAAAAGGAAGGAAAGAGAGAAACGAAAAGATGCCATCCTTTTTAAGTGTATGATTCATTGGTTTGTAGCTATTTGCTGTGTTGTGCAGCCATCATCAAAATCAATTTTAGAGTCTTTCCATCACCCCCAAAACCCTTGATCCTCTTACCCAGTGCCTCCCAACCCCTCCATTTCTTTCTGGTCCTCCCATCCCAGTCCTAGGCAACCACTCATTGACCTTCAGGCTCACAAATCTGTCTTTTCTAGACATTTCAGACAATATGGTCCGTTGTGATGGCTTTTTTCACTGAGTGCAGTGTTTTCAAAGTTCACCCTCCCCTGCTTTTTTCTTTCACAGCACTGGAGATTGAACCTAGGACCTCTGCACTGAGCTACATCCCCTGCACTTTGTATGCTTTTATTTTGAAACAGAGTCTCACTAAATTTCCCAGGCAGGACTTGAACTTGCAATCCTCCTGCCCCAGCTTCCTAGAGTGCTGGGAGTTACGGGCACATGCCAGCACTCCTGGCTTAAAGTTCACTCGTATTTCAACATAGATCAGCACCGAATTTCTTTCTATGGCTGAATGATGCCCCTTCGTCTGACAAGCTCACATTATCCATTCATGAGTTGGTGGATGCCTGGGTCGTTCTCAGCTGTTACGAATTACTGGCTGCTA
>RJWT010023117.1:0-16932 GCA_004365215.1 Cuniculus paca | reverse complement strand
TGTAAGAAACTGAAAGACTCAATAAGATACAAAATTCCTGATAAATATGGAGAAATGGTTCTGAAATCCAATGGTGCTTTTATTCTTTGATTTGATTGGTTTAAGTCCCTTTCCTACTATTTGAAAGCAATAAGCGAGAAGATAGGAACAGCTCTTTTGAAAAATGAGACACTATAGTAGCCATTGCTCATTTCTTGTTTTCCGACTTGAAGACCTGTAATGCTATTCTCTTTTATCTGGATTTATACTACTTCGTTTTGTTTGAGTTTATTGTCTGTAAATGTAAGAACAACCATTTTGAAGAAAGCAAGAGACACTAGGGTAACCACTGTTAATCTGTTGTTATGTTTTGAAAACCTGTATAGCTTGCAGTGTTCTGCTTTGAAATGCTATATTATGTTTGACTCTATTCTGTTTTCTTTTGCTTTTTTCATTCTGTTTTGTTTTGTTTTGTCCTATTCTCTTTAAAATAAAAAAAAATACTGAGAAAAAGAAACTTGATTGCATTGACCTTATCTCTGCCTTCCATAGCTTTTCAGCTGGTGGGAGATCTGAGAAAAACAAACAAACAAACAAACAAAACCAACCAAACATACCAAAAAAAAAAAAACCACAACAAAACAAAACACCCTGCGATAATGTGCATCAAGAAAAGCACTCCCATTGATGTGAGGACTACCTTCCTGATATCTTTCTATTTTCAGCACAGTTTAAGACTAACCTGGGGTTGCATGTGTCAAAACATTTGAAGGCAAGAAATTACAGTAACCTGGAGGGTTTAATGGCATTACATAAAATGGTCTTCAGAAGCGCTTGGTGAAACAGGCTCATTCATTCCAGCAGGACTATCTGATACAAGAGCTGAGTCCTTCTTAGGTGGGGTAGTATTTTAATACCAATTATAAGAGGCATAACTCACTGAAGTGACATTGCTAATGTCAGGTACTCCATGCCACCACAGGAACATAGAAGATTTGGAAGTATATACTTGTATATACCTTTTTCTTAAGTAAAACACTGGTCCCAAGTAATGGACATAGAATAAGGAACAACAGCATTTATTTTTTTGCCAACATTGAAAGGTTGTACTGCTCCATTAAACCTATTTGTGTTTTTTCTAAGTATCTCATCTTCATTGTCATTATTTTTTAAATATATCCTTGATAATTAACACAAGTAAATTGTATATGTTTATGGAATACTGCATGACATTTCTGTACATGTTTATAACTTGTAATAAACAGGTCAAGGTAAGTGGCATTTCATATTTATTTGTTTTGGGAACATTTGACTAACTCTCCACTAACTCAAAGTAGTTGATCAATTGTCATCAACTATAGTTATACCAGTATGCAATAGAATATTAGGAGCTATTCTTCCTGTCTAACTGAACCCTTATATACACTGAAAAACCTATCTGTATTCCCCTTTCCCTATTTTCTTTACAGGTTCTGGTAATCACTAGTCCAACTGCTATGTCTTTGATATCAAAATTGTAGTTTCTACGCATTGGAATACGCAGTAGTTGACACCCTGCAATTGAATTATTTTACTTTATGTCTACCATTTCTATCCATGTTACAGAAAATGACAAAATTTTGTTTTTATTTACTGCTGAGAAACGTTTGGCTGTTTAAATTTACCACATTTTAATCCTTCTACCCATTGTTGGATGCTTAGGTTGATTGCCTATCAGGTTACTCAGATCACTACCATTTTTGTTCTTTATAGATTACGGCAATTTTTATGTTAGCAGGAATACTGAAGATGTAAAGTGAAATTCCATCATCGTGTAAGGTTTACCAACATTCAGCTAAAACTTGCAGATGTCCCTTGTATTCATACTCATTTTCATTTTTTCCATCACATTATGGTAGTTGTGAAATTTTGAGTCAGGATGATACAGTGCTTCAAAGGAAAGTGTCTACTGTTACATGGACTTGCCAGTTTTTGTTCAACAGTACTGAACTATGTAATTTAAAATCATCGTTTTGGTCATATCTAAAATGCTCTCCAAATGTCTTGCTTTTGGAGGTTGGATCTGCTCAGAGTAGGGGTCACCAGGAGCCAGACATGGAAATGTTTATTTTTTCCATGGTTTCTTTCTTCCCTGTTTCCTAGCTTCAATTCATTGAGCAGCTTTCTTCTTTCATGTTTTTCCACCTTGAAACCAACAGATCTTGGACTTATTCTTCTAAAAACACTGAACCAAAATAAGTCTCACCTCCTTTAAATTGGAGATGTTGTGTATTTTGTTCCAGTAGTGGGAAAGTAGATAATATAGAAAATTGACACCAGCAAAATGGGGTCCTTACTGTGAATGTATCTTGCAATGCAATTTAGAAGGCTTCAGAAGTTGTAGGGTAAGTTTGAAAAAGTTTGAGAAGTGAACTAGGGAAGCTCCAGATTCCTGCAAGCAGAACTTGGTGGAAGACTCTGGTCAGAACTCAGAAGGTTGGAATACTTATAAAAATATGGGGAGCAATGGCCAGCCTCACTAGGTTTTAGGTGGGACCTAGAACTCCAGTGGAAAATGGACAAGATGTCATGCTTGTTTCATTTTGGCAAACAGTTGATTAATATTTTGCCCATTTCCTAAGACTTTGTGTGAGACTGAATTTAATGGTGATCATCTGGCAAAAATAAATAAATTAACTGATTAAATAATTAACTAATTAATTCTAGGTAACTCAATGTTCAGACTGTGGCATTGGTTCCAGTCCCTGCTTTTAGCTCAATTTATAGTGAGAATCATGAGCAAAAAATAAAACCTCAAAATGTGAAAAGTTTGCAGTTTCATTAGAAAGACATCATTGTAAAGTTGGGTTTAAAGAGATCAATGTTGCTAAAAAAAAGGTTATTTAAAATAAGTCATGCACTTTTCATGACAGTAATAGACCAGATGCTTTAAGAGCATCTCACAAAATGGCCAGACCCCACTCATTGCAGATCCAAAGGAGTAAAAGGAGAAGCTACCTTGAAAGATCCACAAGTTTAGTCATCTACATACCTAGAGGCAATTTCTGCTGTGGTAATATGGGCCAGATTACTGTGTAAGCTGGTAGCACACCTTGATGTCATTCACATAGTATTTGTTTTACCCACATGCAGAAAGGAAGAGCTGTGGGGTCATGGAAATTTCCTGACCAGATTTCAAAAGAAGTCCTCTGAGGCCAGGCAATGACACTCTGAGAGGTTAGTGCTTGAATCTATAAGAGTGATGCCAAAGGTGCAATGGACACACATGGAAGTGGAAACATCTGCAGAGGAAAACCACCAACAGGGAGCAGAGTCAGAGGAAGAGAGAGTCTATGTGGCCTGCAACCAGCAAGGTCATAGAGACAAAGCTGTCCAGGTTCAGGAGCACACATCTCATCAAAAGTGTCTTTGGTGCTGGACATGGGGTTTCAGGATTTAATGTATGTCCCACTGGGTCTTAGTCTTGCTTGGACCACATTCCTTTTGAACTCACTATTTCTGTCTTTTGGAATGAAAATGCTTACCTCCTACATTTGTATGTTGGATGTTTTTAATTTTCTTTCTCATTTTTATGGAGGCTCACAGCAAAGAATTTGCCTTAAGGCTCACAGGAGACCTTGGATAGAATTTTCAGCAGTTCTAAGCTGTTACGGTTTCAACAATCTTAGAAATAGACTAAATGCATTTTTAATAATAAAATGGACAAAATCTTTTGTGGGTCTGAGACAAAATGCTTCAGTAAAGCTCTAGAATGTCTCACAAAAGTCCTAAGTTCAGAGGTGAGGATTTGTGGGGGTCATTGGATTGTGGGTATACCATCAGTAGATGGACATATCAATGAGTTCATAGTTGAATGACTTGCAAGGCCTGTTTGGAAGAGGCGCATCACTAGGGGCAAGCCTTACATTTCAGGGGCTGGGGATCTAGCTCAGCGGCCTAAGTGCCTGCCTGGCAAGCACAAGGTCGTGAGTTCAATCCCCGGTGCCGCAAAAAAAAAAAAAAAAAAAAAAAAAGAGAGTACATTTCACCCTCTGTCTCCTCTCTTTGCTCTGCTTCTTGGATGTCATGCGGACAGCAATTATCCTCTGCTAGGCCTTTCCACCATGCTGCTTCTGCCTCAGAGCCTCCAAATGAAGGACTGAAAACGCAAACCGTGAGCCAACTTAAACCTCTCTCCCTTTAAATGTTTCGTGTGTGAAATTTTGTTCCAGCAATGGGAAAGCTGATGAACACAATCATTTTACTTAATTATAAAATGCATATATTATCTAGTTCATAGAGTGCGGATGAGGGTTAAATATAATTATTTTTGTAAATCATAATTTTTGAAATAAACAATACTAAGTACATTATAGAGTTTGCATACTTATTTTTACATAAAATGGCACATACCTGTGCTCTCTAAGAAATATATAAATATTTCTTTACTAAAATTGAACATAAATGATGACAAACAGCTATTTCTAAAGGAAAGTAAATTATATTTTAGCTCAGAGATTTTGGAGACAGACATAAACTTTGACTATATATTTAAAGAGGAAAATGATAAAGCTATCTCTAAAATGGATATAAAGTCTCTCCTGGGCTAGCTAGCATCAGCTCAACAACAACACTAACAACAACAAATCAAAATTTATAACATGCATGGAAACGATGTTGCTTGTCTATCATCTTTTTAACTAGGAATAAATTTGTGGTTATCTGTATAAACTTTGCAGTACTATGATAGAAGCCTAATATGGCTATAAGGCAAACCGGTACAGTTGCAAAATAATTCAATAGGTGGACAGGTAAAGGAAGCATACATGTATAGTTTCTGAGTGAAACATATTTTATTCATTATTCATAAAGACATTCATTGTTCAGACTCTATGAAGTATGTTAGAAACAACTAATTCTAAGAACAATTAGCAAGGTGCCATTAAAACAATTTACATTACATTGCATGGATACTTGTACCAGTAATGCTGATATGCAGTTTCATTTATTCAAGCTGGTTTAAGGTAGAAAAAGGAATGTGGAGTCACATTTATTGGCACATAGATAAAAAAGATTGTGTACAGAGGTATGTAGGAACTCACTATACCTGGGTTTTACATACTGATTTCAGCTGAAGTTTAAGAATGCATAGCTTTCCAATGATTCATATATTAGATGTTTTAGGAAGAAAAGGTAGTTATTGGTATTCAGGTATATGTATGACTAAGATATATAATATAATGAGATATCTGTCAGTTAAACATAAAGTAGACTAAAAGAACTATACTTCGTGTTATCATACATACACACAAGTATATTGCACTTGGCTCGTGTTAATTATTTGTTATGTCATTCTGATATCTACCTCTTGATATCTACCTTTACCTTGATATCTTCATATCTTCCTTTATCTTGATATCTACCTGATATCTACCTTTGCCTCCACTGTTGTGTTTATGAGATGAAGGAATGAGTTTATTGTTCACATTCTTTCTTTTCTTTTCCAGAGCATATGGTTTAGAAATGATAATCCTTTATCTGTGTAGGAAATTGGGGAGAGAGAAGGGACATGGTGCATTTCATCCCTAATATGAGAGGACAGGATGCTGTTTAAGTGTCACTAATACGCTTCGGGCAATATAGAACTCATTAGAGAAAATAATTCTAACAGAAAAGGTTTTGTATCTACTTTTATCAATTAAAGTTTTGAACTTTATCTGCTTTTTGCAACTTAATGAGCAACTGAATATGTTAAGCAGAATCCTTGATGGAGATTAATATTTTATTACATTAATATTTAATACTATTTATCTTTGTAATATATATTAATTGGATTTTTAAATACATCTTTTTGTTATCTCATGGTAGTCCTGATGTTTGATATATATTGTTTACTGTTTTATGATTTGAATGTGATACAGTAAAAACCTAAATATGAAAACACTGCCATTTTGGAACCCATATTTATGGTTAGGGCTTTAGTAAGAAATATCTAGAGCCATGCAATATTTACCTACAATAAACTTCCAGATGAATGAAAAATCAATTTCCTTACTACAAACTGCTGGAGGAGCTGGCAATACAGTTCAGTGGCCCTGCGCCTGCCTGGCAAGCATGAGGTCATGAGTTCGATTCCCAATACTAAACAACAACAACAACAAAAACAAGAAAGCAAAAACCTGATGGAAATTCTTCAGGCTTATGTGCAAATGTTTGTTGGACTATGTGACCTATGAAACTATTTTGATAACTGTTGATTTATTATCTAAAACAGGGGCCATTCAACATAAACTGCTAACTTTAATATGTATTACAGAAAATAAAAAGTCACATATTAAATAGTTTAGGCATTGCAAATCCCATGATATCTGCACTAATTACCCCACTGTAGTGTTCAACTAGCACAATTTGCCAGTTATTGAATGAATGTGGCTATGCCCCAATGAAACACTATCTACAAAAATGGGAGTTAGCCAGAAGTCACATACAAGCCATATATGATTGAATTCTAAACTAAAAGGAACTTGGTGACTTTAGATCCAGTTTCCTGCACAATATGAGTTATCTTTATAAATGAAGTATCAATGTCTAATCTATAGTATGCAATTACATGGGCAAGATGTTGTTGAAAAGTTAATATTTACATTTTGATATTGTGTATTAGTTACAATTATCAGTCACTGATGTGATATTTTCTTAAGCGCTTGTGAAAGTTTTGCATTGTTACTGGTATCAATTGTTTCACAAACAGTGACGTTTTCACACTGAGTTATTGTTTTTCAGTTGTGGTAAGACATAGTCACCATGTGACTACGTCTATGTATTAGATAAGCACTATAGGTGGTATGTTTTTATGAACATTACCTTAATTGTAATAAAGCAATCACACAAGGGTAGATATGTTATCTGCAGGTTACAGCTTAGCAACCTCACGCTCAGCATACACATATAAAATGACCAGTTTATCACTTACAATAAGTTAAACTTCAGCTTCCACTATCAGCTTCAAGTCTGTCTGACTCCAAAATGCCCAACCTTATGTTAATCAACTATGTACATTTTCTGCTACTTGTCTGGATTATTTAACAATTGCTTGAGAAATTTACATGGTATTTACAACCACTGTACACTGTAAATTCCACTGAGCTCTCCAAAATGGGTCAAATATCTCCATATTTCATCTCTATTGCTAGCCAAATTCAAATTTTTTTCACCCCCTCCTTAGAGGCACAGCTCTTTATTCATTGAACAAAGCCATCTTACATGGGCTACTATAACTTCACTACTTCTTCCTCAAAATAGCTTTGAATTATTTCATTTCTTACCTTTCAGTGTTAGTTTCTCCACAATAATATCTCCTTTAATTCATTAAAAGAACCTATACAACCTCCTTAAGTCTATCTTTTCTCACAAAATTTTGAGAATAATTCTTAATTTGAGGTTTTGCTTTCGCAACTTGACTGATGTTAATCATCAATTTACAGTCATGTAGTTTTTTTTAGGTTGATATTAATTCTCTAATTCCTTGTGTTGCTAGTAAATGATCTCCATATCTTTCTCTGTATCTTTTAGAAATGTAATCTGTGCTCTTGAACAACTTTTTTTTCCACTCACAAACCATGGCTCCAAGGACCCTAGCTACTGTTGTAGTTTGTCTACTAAAACTGACTTTCAACTGCATTTCTGAAGAAAATCTCATGGCCAGTTTTAGCACTAGTTATCTGGATCTTTTGGAGCTTCACGTTTGCAATCGTATACCCCATTTTGAAAACTTAGTTTTTCTTTTCCTTGTCTTTCCCTGGACTACTTCTAATTTTCCATAAAGAAAATGTCAGCGCTGCATTTATAACATATTCTTTTTCTTTTTCAATATTGTTTCCATAGGACCCTTACTATCATATATTCAGGAGTTATTTTATAATATTTTATATCTATGTATACTCTGTGGGCTACACTTTCTCTTCCCAGTTTTAATATACAATCTGTTATCTTTCTCTGGTTATAGCACAAACAATTAAAATGTAAGATGATCTTAAACAACAAGTATACCACATGCACTTCTGACAAATGAAGCAAATTTTGTATTTATCTATGGCTCAAACTCTTTTGTCTGTCTGTCTTTCTTTCTTTCTTTCCTGTTTTTTTTTCTTTTTTTCTTTCTTTCTTTCTTTCTTTCTTTCTTTCTTTCTTTCTTTCTTTCTTTCTCTTTCTTTTCCTCCCTTCCTTCCTTCCTTTTCTTCTCCTTTCCTTCCTTGCCCACTCTCAAATTATCTCCCTACATTTTAAGTCTATGATTGTACACTATTACTTATTCCAATGTCCCTTTTCTTATTGAATTGTATTGCTGCTTCTGGTTACTCCTCAGGAGTACCATTTTATTAATGATTTTGTTATCTTTATTTCTCTTAACACTTTTAAAATGTAAAATACATAACATTTTTCAAGAGTAGATGTCATTACACAGCTCTTTTCTTTAAACATTGTCAACACCTTCCAATCTTATTAGGTTACACACTCTCTTCCCTCCCTGATATCTGTGATTGTCTTAAACAGTGATGGCAAACCTACAGCACGGGATCCACAGCAGGCTGCTTGCATCCCCAAAAGCTCTAAAAGGTTCACCATCACTGGTCTAAGATACAGCCCCAGATTACATATTCAATTTTATTTTCAAGACTATGTACTATACTTAAATCAGATTGCATCAGAATAAGTGTCTAAACTGAAGTGAATCGCACTACAACACTTTTAAAACATTTTCACACTATTTCCAATATCTCAAATTTTCTATGCTTCATTTAAAATTTCCAGCACTTGAAAATTTATGCCATCTTCAAGATTCAATTCAAATTCTAGCTCCTCTATAACTAGTTTTATTCAATTGCACAGTTGGAGACATTTTTTCTGTCCCTTATCTAACTAATATTTTTTACTGTAATTTAAAATGATCAAGCAGCAAAAAAAATGTTTTTTTCACTGCACAACATGTAAGCATGTGATTTGCAAAACTTATATGTAAACAATTTTTTATAAGTTCGCAGCATAACAATTTATTTGGCTTTCTTTTGAACTAGGAGTGTTGACTCATGTAAAAGACCTGCAAAGTGCACCAACGCTCCAGTGTCAGAATAGACCAGTGCTCAAGTGTCAGAATAGACCTTTGTTGTAGCAATAAAGGTCTTCAAATTGGCATGTGTTATCACATCACATTTTCTTCTTGCTCACATTGTATCCACCCCCGCAGTGGCACATGCCACGTCTTGTACTATGTGGGTCTCAACAAGTGACAAGATCATGACCTAGTTAAGGTAGGTAAAGAGAAACAGGATTTTGGGGTAAAATAAAACTATCCACATGTAGAACTAATGTTATATACAGGAGTACATAAAAGACGTCCTTTGTATGACTAAAAGCATTTCACTATACATGTTATTTATTGCCTTTCTGCATTCCACTTCCAATCTCTGTCTCTTTACCTCTTCTCTACCTTCCTGCCAACCTTTTCCTTCTTGTTTTTACCTTTTTCTGTCACAGATTTTTCCTCAAGGAAGCACATATGTATAACTAGAGTAGAAAGGCGAAGAGATAGTGCATGATCTTGCAGCCCTCTCAAACTCCAGTGTTAAAGGCATTACCCAAGGGTCACGAGCATAATTACCTAAATGGATAATAAATGCCCTTTAGACCATGGACTCCAGAATAATGTGTGCTTTAGTGAGTGACAATAAAGGAGAACTGTTAATTTTGGAGATATACAGAGGACACTTCTTGGTTTGAATAAGAAGGTCATGACATTGGGGTCCACATCTGATCAATCCCCTTCTTCTCTGGTAAAAATTCCCCACTCTGCTTCTTGGAAGTCATGAATTAAGCATCTTTGCACTGGCATGCCTTTCTGTCATGATGATTCTAACATTGAGTCAGTTGACAATGGATTGAAAACCCTGAAATAATGAACCAAATGAAAATTCTACCCTTTTAAATTGTGGGTGCTTGGTGTTGTGTCCCAGCAACAAGAAACCTGACACAGTGAGTCTTGACCAAGATCAGAACCAAGCAGATAAATGGAAAAACAAAACAAAACAAAACACTAAACATTCCTGCTTCTTGTGGCAGAGTTCTGATTCTTGTGAGAGTTTCAACTCCAAAAGTATCTGCTAAACATATATTTTCCCCTTGTAGTGTCCTACATACATGTCTCTTTTTCAAAGTCAAAAGAGCCTTTAGTGGCCTCTCAACCAATTAAAAATATTCATCAAGTGACTACTATCTGTGAATTTACTGGCAACAGTGCTTTACACATGAACTAGATTTACAAAATATGAACCAATTTATTTATAAAAGAAAATGAAGTCACTCTGGGAATAAAGAAAATCTGAAAATTCAATGTAGACTTACATTATTCAATATTAATATAGAGCCAATGAAAAAAGATCACCAATATAATGGTCTAGTTTGATATTTTGCACAAAGCAAAGATGATCAAGTGTTCTGTGAATGCAATTATGACATAGGTTTGTAAAGCTGATATATCTCGGCAAGAAAACAAGGATTTATTGGTGGCAGTGTTCCCTGAAAGGAGAATAGGTTTGGTCATGCTTTTCACAAATACAGAGAAAATAACACATTTGCCAGGTCAATACTTGTGTATGAGGCGCTCAAGAATATGTTAATTTGCTCAAGCAATGAAAATACATCGGATACAGCAGCTGTATTTCAAGTCACCACCTGGTTAAGTGTATGATAATCCACTGTCAGTCTTCACAGGCTAAATAGGGAAGTTGAATGAGAATGTGGAGGAAATCACTAATCTTGTAACTTGCAAGCCCTTGATGATGGAGGTAATCTGTATAATCTCTCCAGGGATGCCATATTGCTCCTGGATTACCGTTTTCCTTACTGTAGAGATAGTTCTAGTGGCTTCCAGGAGGCCATTTCCACTCTAATCCCTTTATTGTCCCAAGTCAAGAAACCAAAGTGGGGATTTCTGCAACTAAAGAGCATGTGTATTTTGATTATGCATTCTGGAACTGGGGAAGTAACCACAATACAGATTCAGAAATCTGCTGTTTCCACTGAGACAGAAATGAGCTAAGAATCCACTGACCTTTGCAAATCCCTAAAATGATTGGTAAATGACAGTGATGTTTGGAGTCTCCTGGAATTACTTTTAGTTCAGAAGCCAGATCTGTGAAATTTCTTTCAATTTCAATTTTTCCTAATATACAGTTCCCCCACTAAAATTTCTTAAGTCTCTTTGCAAATGGTAGGGAGTAAGACTATAATATTTGGGCAGATTTAGAGTCCTTCTTCAGTTCTGGTTCTGTTAACTGGCCTGTTTTAGAATTGATTGAAAAGTCATGAATCTCCGTTTTCATCACTGAGGTTAGATTTTTGTTCATTTAATCTATGATGACTTCATTTATTTAGATCACGTAAAGATTTAGTAGGCTTCCTGTTTTAGTTTTATGAATATCCAGGGTGTTCTGGTTACTGATTTGGTTGTTCTGTCCTCTATGGAAACCACATCTTCTGTGCATTCGGGGTGTGAGGGCCACAGCAAGAGGCCTGTCATGTGGAATGCAAAGACACAACTTCATTAAAAATTCACAATTCAGTGACCCAATTCCTACTCTGAGGCCTGGCTGACAGAAAAGAGTAATCACAGAACTCTTCAAGAATGCCATGGCTCCCTCCACAAATTTATTTCTCAGTCATGGAGAAAGGTTTGCCCCCTTCCCAATATAAGTAAGATCTTCCCAATATAAGTAAGTCTTAAATAACAAATATGCTCTAACAGTTCCAATTTTCCTCAACCTTTAAATATCTTCCCATACAATATGAGGCATTTACAATTTTCTCATTGTACCTGCTAAACTTTTAAAGCCTTCTATAACTCCCTGAAATGAAACATTAAATCCAGATGTTTCAAGGCACGCTGCAGTTCCAGTCTGAGGCTGAGACCTTGAGAGTAGGAGATGCGATAGCTCCACTCTGAAGTCCCACAGGCTCAAGAGCAGGAGGATCTGATATTTCAGTTTGTGTCTATAGTCAGGAAAAGAGGAAAAATTAATGTCCCAGATCATGGCACTCAGGCAGGAGCAACTCGGTCTTACTAATGAGAGGGAGGGTCTGTGTTCTTGCCGGATTCAGGGGCATTACTCCATCAGCTGATTCAAATGTTCCTTTAATCCAGACGCACCTTTGCAGCAGTTGGCCCACAGTAACATTAAAATGTCTGGACATCTAGTGGCCAGTTAAGTAAAATCAACCATTGCTGCTCTCTTTTAAAACAGGCAAAATATTAGTATATATAAGTCAAATTTATATTAGTCCCAAATATGAGTGATAACAGTGAAACCTTCTCTCCCTATTACAAAAGCTTCTTTCTTTTACAGAGGTAGTGCCAACACAGGGTCAGCATGAAAGGGCCCGCTGCGATTCATGGTCTGCTGACTGACAAACCTGTACCTCAGAGAAAGTTCCAGGCAACAGCACAGCAGGGACACCTCAGAGATCAAGCAAAAACCCAATAAGATTGAAATTAAACTGTTAGGATTCAAATTCTCTGTCCACTAAAATAACTAACAATTTTGATTCAGAATTTGTCATTCCTGCTCCAAATTGTGAGATCCTGTTGAGTTAAATATGCAATTTAAAATAGTTTTAAATTACATCCAAACCACCAAAAAAGTAAAAAAAAATAGATAAGTCCTTTATGAAGAATGGGGCTTGAAGCAATGAGATCATTACAGAGCTATCACTTTGCAAGTAATTCGTCTTTATTCTAGAATGTGGAATTGAAATAAGAAGTAACATTAGGAAAAAATACGAGCACATATATCTTTCATTTTCCCCTATTTTTTCTTTCATGTATTTAATATCTATAGTAACCTAGAATAATTGTATATAGATTCATTTGAAGGAAAAGACAATAAATTACCTTAAAGTACATTAAAATATATTGGCTTCAGGTGTTTTTAGAAGGGCAGAGTTTAAAGATGTGTAATATTTTGCAGAAAGTATGAAAGTATTTTTTCTTTAGAGGAATATTGTCTACTAGAAATATGTACCTTATTAAAATGCTCAATTTGCTAAGTTTGAACTTTAAAGTGTAATTTCCTTTCTAGTGAACAGTAATAGGTATATTTAATTTAAATTGAACTTTTCCAGAAATGGTTGAATGGATTTCTTAAAACATCTTAAAACTAACATTGGTCATGAAAATAATAATGTACTTTATTTAAAATTCAAAGTTTTATCATCAGTAACAAAAAGACATTGGGATAACTATACCACTTCAATATCTGTAGTTCTGCACATAAATATTAAATAGCTTCATTCAGACTTTTAAATTACTGTCTGAGGTAAATTATGGGCACATTTATTATTGTTACCAAAGAAATTAACATATTTTCTTATTTCTGCATGAGTACCAACATTTGAGCTATAATTTTCTTGAAAATTATATTTTTTGCTACAGAAATCACGTATTTCTTCTGGATACTTTTGTACTGAGATCTATAAGAAGGTCTACAATTTTCTGTATGGTTTTTGATTTCCAAAAAAATACATTTGCCAAATTAATAAATATTTAATTCCTTATGTTTTTTTCTTGCCTACTTCCCTCTACCTGAAAAATATTGATAATAATGTGTTAAAGAAAAGTATTTTCAGGAAATTTTCATTTTTCTGTGGAATCATATGTATTCTATATGAATCTCTGGGAGAATTAAGGATTTTTTTTGGAGGAAGAGGAGTTTTACAGATGCTATGATGTTGTGTTTGTATATTCTTTAATTGCCATATTTGTTTTACATCTTCATTCCTGTTTTCTGATGATGCACCAGAAATCACACAAAAACTATGAAGAAATCAACTATAATCCTAATTTCAAAATATTTTAATTCAGATATCTTTTGTATACACCACATTTATAAACATATTTTTGAATTCTCAAAGCATATAGCTATAAAACATATGGTATACTTGTCAAAGAAAGGTGATAAATAATACCTTAAAATTTTAATGAGTATATTTTTATAAATGACACATTAATCAACATAAAATAGTACTGTAATTCAGTTTTGACAGTATGTCTGTTGTATTAATTGTATGCATAAATCATACATTATCGCTAAAATAATTTATTATATTTTATTATAATAATGTATCGTAAGGCTTTAATTTTTTTTTCTGGTACCGAGGAATCAAACTCAGGACTTTGCATTTGCCAGGCAGGTGCCAATGCTGCTGAGCTATATCCCCTGCCTAAGGCTCTAATGTTAACATTATAAAATAGAAATACGAACAAAAGTGACATCATATACATTAATAGAAAATAGTGCATTCGGCAATGAATAGCGAATGGAAATCTTAAGTTTTGCATTTTAATTTTCTAAAGTATGATAGTAGTATTCTGCACATACATAAGTTTAAAGTGCTGTCAAATTTAAAACTCATATTATCTTGCACAGATTTTTAATTATCTTTCAAATTCTCTGCTCTAAAGAAATATTATGCAACTTCTATATAAATATATTGGTGTGAAGACATATTTACTTCTTTCTGAAAAACTGTTAAAATTATTACTAAATGGCAAAATCACACACTTATAAGATCATAAAGAACAGAATGGCAAAGAACACAATTTGGCATATCAGCTGTGGAAAGGACCTAGCATATCACTGAAATGTATTTAGATTGTAGGTACAAATGCCGAAAAGAAGTCCTATTTACACCTGTGACTCTAGCAGCCTCAAGAATGGAGACAGATGTTCCTTTCAGAGGAGAGAAACACAAATATAAAAACAGAAAGTTTGACTGAAAATAGCTGAGTTTTGTTGCCCAGAGGAAGGTCTAGAGTAGAAAAAGAAGGGAGCTCTTGGCAAGGAATTTTACTAAGCACGCTACAGTGCACAAGAGAGCCATAAGTAGTCACCCAGACAAAATTAACCACTGTACCAGGTCTTTTACTTGACCTTGAATACATTATTAAATCCACCCAGGATTGTGTTTCTTCAAGTCAACATTGTGTGCTTATGTTTTTTATTTATGCTTTTTAAAGTTGGTAAAAAAAATTCAATTAAAAATCTTCTTATTGATAATCTAATCAACACATAAACTAAAGATAGCGCCGTATTGAAAGGTGAATTTGTTTTAGGATTTAAAAATGATAGGCCATTCAGTAACTTTCTAGGAAACCCACTATACAACATAAACATTTCTCTCTATTAATGAAAATCTTTTGTGATAAAGCCCATGGCTTTGTGGTCTATCTGGTCCATCATCATTCTGCAGTATATGACCGACCATTTATTCATCTAAACTAAGAAGCAGCTAAAACGGCCTCCAAAATTAACTCTGAGAGTTTGGTATTTATCATTCTTTCTCAAAGTTCTCAAATTGTATTCATATACCAAAGGGTTTCACCTATGCTTATAATGACCTTGGGTTTTTGGAGGCTAAAGGTAATTTGTATTAATCTTGTGACATCTCAATAAATTAAATACTCAAATATTTACGAAAGTTTTCCTTTTCTTAATCTTTGTATACATTTTTTGGTAGACTCTGCATATCAAAATACACGCATATGTACTATTCAGAGCTCTCATTCATGCACCAGCTCAAAGCGACTTGCCGTCCTGCAAGCTCCATTCACACTCTATGTGCCAATCTTTATGTATTTTTATACTGTATGTGACTGTAATTTCTATGCACTTAGATATGTTTAGACTACAAATATTTACCATTCTGTCACAACTGATAATGTGCTCAGAAAGTAACACGCTATAAAGGTTCATAGACTGAAAGCAGTGGAATATGCCTTGTAAACGTGGGGCATAGTTGGCTGCCCCTTCTAGGCCTATGAAAGTCCACTCTAGGATGTTTGCACAATGACGAAATCACGTATGGACACATTTCTCACTCCCGTCGTAAGTGATGCAGGACCGTATATGGATTTGTATACAAGTTTCAAGGTATATATGTATATAATATTTACAGTCTCATATTAGAATTTACAGACATTCTGGCCCTTCCTTTTGTGAAACTTCCTTAGTTGTAAGAAGTATGATCAAATGTTCAATAAAATCTCTTACTTATCTGGTTATCCTTATATATAAAATATGGTCCAGGTCATTAAAATTATTTATAGTTATTACAAAATTTGCTATAAACTTTCCATAGATGGTGTAGCTTCACATATTGGAAAATAGTCTATCTTTCCACCTTATTTGATTAATAGACTGAAGCAAAAGCAATGTTCTTGGAGGTTATAAGATCAGCTGCTGTACCGTTTCCTCCTGAATGCCTGTCACCCAACAGTGCAACTGTCCAAACTGGACTTCTGAATAAGGAGAAAGGACATTTGTGGGAGGGAAGGAGGGGAGGGAAAAATGTGGAAGAGACAGGGTTCTAATATTCCATGGAACTGAATTTCATCTGCAGCTCACTCCCACCCACCTAAAAATAGTAAATCATTGGTGTTTCAAGCCATATGGTATTTTAGAAAGTATTAAATAATTACAACATAGTAATTAGCAATTTATTAATCACAAAATATTTAAGTTTTTGCAAAATTTACTGCTACAAAATGTCATTATTTCTTATAGACTTTAGTATACAGTACACATTTGACAGTTCTTTAAAACTGAACCCTTTAGTCCTATTATACTTTTAATATATCTTACACTTGATAGTTGGACTATCATGTTCTATAATTTATTGTATTTGAGGTATTATATTTGGGGTATTAGATTCAAAAATGAATTCTTTTATCACTGATCTGTATATGACATAAAATGCATAGAATACTATACATCAAAAGTGTTATTAAGTATGCTAATATGAGACTAAATTATTTTAAAAGTATGAAACATAGGCTGGGGATTTAGCTCAGTGGTGTAAGCACCTGCCTGGCAAGCACGAGGTTGTGAGTTCAATCCCTGGTGCCACAAAAAAAAAAAAAAAAAA